>JASANC010005404.1:0-23423 GCA_030248135.1 Theristus sp. LFF4_11
GAATAGATTTGGTGAACGCATTTTGCTGAAAAACACGAAGCATGAGCAAAAAAATCAAATTTTTAAAGATTTTTTTTTGCAGCGATGGGATTCGTTCAACGAAGACCCCCGCCCTGCTAGGCGAAAGCGATAACCGCTGCGCCATGACTGCAAAACGAAAAAAACTCGTTAAAAAGTTGCTCCCACATTCCCTCTTTTATGCAAACTTAGAAACATTACTTCTTTGAAAAAAGTGCTATTATAGAAATGTGCGTGAAACACGAGCGAAACGACTGTGGCGCTACACCACTGTATTGCAAAAATCGATGAGTTAACTTGGCATACATTCCACGTAAGGAGGGGTGGTGAAGAACAAAATTCCAAAATGCATATTTTCTAGCCCATATGTTTGCAAAAATAACTTTGAAATAAAACAAAAAGAAAAAGAAACTGTTGCATCTGCATTGTTTTTACTCTTGTTTTTTGCTTTGAGTGCACGAGTTTGTGCATGCGAATCAACTCTGTGTCTATGTCCAACCAGCCGATTGGTTGGTGACCACGTGATGCATGCATTCTGTGCAGTCATTGCAGTGGAGTCGAAGTTTTGGTTTGCACCGAATGCACACATTATCCATGATCATTAACCAATCAGCCAATAAGTTGTAGACTGCACATACTGTTAAACTGGAAAAATGGTAAACTGGAAAACTAGCCAACTGGAAAACTGGAAAACTTGAAAGTGGTCCAGTTGACCAGTTTTACAGTTGGCAAGTTAGCCAGTTGGCTATATTTCCAGTTTCCAGTTAACTGGTAAACTGGAAAACTAGCCAACTGGAAAACTGGAAAAACTCCAATGGAAGTTAACTGGGCAACTGGAAAAAACTGGAAAACTGGAAAAAACTGGAAAACTGACCAACTGGAAAACTGGCTAACTGGAGAACTGGCCAACTGGTAAACTGGAAAAATGGTAAACTGGAAAACTAGCCAACTGGAAAACTGGAAAACTGGAAAGCTGGCAAACTGGACAACTGGAAAAGTGGAAAACTTGAAAACTGGAAAACTTGTTAGTTGTCCAGTTGACCAGTTTTCCAGTTGTCAAGTTAGCCAGTTGGCTAGTTTTCCAGTTTTCCAGTTAACTGGGCAACTGGAAAACTGGAAAACTAGCCAACTGGAAAACAGGTAACTGGAAAACTGGAAAACTGACCAACTGGAAAACTGGCTAACTGGAGAACTGGCCAACTGGTAAACTGGAAAAGTGGAAAACTGGAAAACTGGCCAACTGGAAAACTGGTAACTGGAAAACTGGCTAACTGGAAAACTGGAAAACTGGAAAAGTGGTAAACTGGAAAACTGGAAAACTGACCAACTGGAAAACTGGCTAACTGGAGAACTGGCCAACTGGTAAACTGGAAAAGTGGAAAACTGGAAAACTGGCCAACTGGAAAACTGGTAACCTCAATCGTATATACACACTTCAAAAAACACAAAACATTTCATACACAAATGGTTTTCTGGAACTATTTTTTTTCATTCAAATTCCGCGTGCTCCTTGCATCCTAAAAAAATATGCCATGTTTACTTGGTTATTTCGTTTATTCATGAAGTCAGGAATAGATTTGGTGAACGCATTTTGCTGAAAAACACGAAGCATGAGCAAAAAAATCAAATTTTTAAAGATTTTTTTTGCAGCGATGGGATTCGTTCAACGAAGACCCCCGCCCTGCTAGGCGAAAGCGATAACCGCTGCGCCATGACTGCAAAGCGAAAAAACGCGTTAAAAAAGTTGCTCCCACATTCCCTCTTTTATGCAAACTTAGAAACATTACTTCTTTGAAAAAAGTGCTATTATAGAAATGTGCGTGAAACACGAGCGAAACGACTGTGGCGCTACACCACTGTATTGCAAAAATCGATGAGTTAACTTGGCATACATTCCACGTAAGGAGGGGTGGTGAAGAACAAAATTCCAAAATGCATATTTTCTAGCCCATATGTTTGCAAAAATAACTTTGAAATAAAACAAAAAGAAAAAGAAACTGTTGCATCTGCATTGTTTTTACTCTTGTTTTTTGCTTTGAGTGCACGAGTTTGTGCATGCGAATCAACTCTGTGTCTATGTCCAACCAGCCGATTGGTTGGTGACCACGTGATGCATGCATTCTGTGCAGTCATTGCAGTGGAGTCGAAGTTTTGGTTTGCACCGAATGCACACATTATGCATGATCATTAACCAATCAGCCAATAAGTTGTAGACTGCACATACTGTTAAACTGGAAAACTAGCCAACTTGAAAACAGGTAACTGGAAAACTGGAAAACTAGCCAACTGGAAAACTGGCCAACTGGAAAACTGGCTAACTGGAGAACTGGCCAACTGGTAAACTGGAAAAGTGGTAAACTGGAAAACTAGCCAACTGGAAAACTGGAAAACTTGCTAGTTGTCCAGTTGACCAGTTTTCCAGTTGTCAAGTTAGCCAGTTGGCTAGTTTTCCAGTTTTCCAGTTAACTGGGCAACTGGAAAACTGGAAAACTAGCCAACTGGAAAACAGGTAACTGGAAAACTGGAAAACTGACCAACTGGAAAACTGGCTAACTGGAGAACTGGCCAACTGGTAAACTGGAAAAATGGTAAACTGGAAAACTAGCCAACTGGAAAACTGGTAACTGGAAAACTGGCTAACTGGAAAACTGGAAAAGTGGTAAACTGGAAAACTGGAAAACTTGCTAGTTGTCCAGTTGACCAGTTTTCCAGTTGTCAAGTTAGCCAGTTGGTTAGTTTTCCAGTTTTCCAGTTAACTGGGCAACTGGAAAACTGGAAAACTAGCCAACTGGAAAACAGGTAACTGGAAAACTGGAAAACTGACCAACTGGAAAACTGGCTAACTGGAGAACTGGCCAACTGGTAAACTGGAAAAATGGTAAACTGGAAAACTAGCCAACTGGAAAACTGGTAACTGGAAAACTGGCTAACTGGAAAACTGGAAAAGTGGTAAACTGGAAAACTGGAAAACTGACCAACTGGAAAACTGGCTAACTGGAGAACTGGCCAACTGGTAAACTGGAAAAGTGGAAAACTGGAAAACTGGCCAACTGGAAAACTGGTAACCTCAATCGTATATACACACTTCAAAAAACACAAAACATTTCATACACAAATGGTTTTCTGGAACTATTTTTTTTCATTCAAATTCCGCGTGATCCTTGCATCCTAAAAAATATGCCATGTTTACTTGGTTATTTCGCTTATTCATGAAGTCAGGAATAGATTTGGTGAACGCATTTTGCTGAAAAACACGAAGCATGAGCAAAAAAATCAAATTTTTAAAGATTTTTTTTGCAGCGATGGGATTCGTTCAACGAAGACCCCCGCCCTGCTAGGCGAAAGCGATAACCGCTGCGCCATGACTGCAAAGCGAAAAAACGCGTTAAAAAAGTTGCTCCCACATTCCCTCTTTTATGCAAACTTAGAAACATTACTTCTTTGAAAAAAGTGCTATTATAGAAATGTGCGTGAAACACGAGCGAAACGACTGTGGCGCTACACCACTGTATTGCAAAAATCGATGAGTTAACTTGGCATACATTCCACGTAAGGAGGGGTGGTGAAGAACAAAATTCCAAAATGCATATTTTCTAGCCCATATGTTTGCAAAAATAACTTTGAAATAAAACAAAAAGAAAAAGAAACTGTTGCATCTGCATTGTTTTTACTCTTGTTTTTTGCTTTGAGTGCACGAGTTTGTGCATGCGAATCAACTCTGTGTCTATGTCCAACCAGCCGATTGGTTGGTGACCACGTGATGCATGCATTCTGTGCAGTCATTGCAGTGGAGTCGAAGTTTTGGTTTGCACCGAATGCACACATTATGCATGATCATTAACCAATCAGCCAATAAGTTGTAGACTGCACATACTGTTAAACTGGAAAACTAGCCAACTTGAAAACAGGTAACTGGAAAACTGGAAAACTAGCCAACTGGAAAACTGGTAACTGGAAAACTGGCTAACTGGAGAACTGACCAACTGGTAAACTGGAAAAGTGGAAAACTGGAAAACTTGCTAGTTGTCCAGTTGACCAGTTTTCCAGTTGTCAAGTTAGCCAGTTGGCTAGTTTTCCAGTTTTCCAGTTAACTGGGCAACTGGAAAACTGGAAAACTAGCCAACTGGAAAACAGGTAACTGGAAAACTGGAAAACTGACCAACTGGAAAACTGGCTAACTGGAGAACTGGCCAACTGGTAAACTGGAAAAATGGTAAACTGGAAAACTAGCCAACTGGAAAACTGGTAACTGGAAAACTGGCTAACTGGAAAACTGGAAAAGTGGAAAACTGGAAAACTGGAAAACTGGCAAGATGGCCAGTTGACCAGTTTTCCAACTGGCAACTGGTAACTGGAATTGGCTAACGGTTTTCCAGTTTTCCAGTTAACTGGTGGACAACTGGAAAACAAACTGGAAAACTGGCCAACTGGAAAACAGGTAACTGGAAAACTGGAAAACTAGCCAACTGGAGGTAACTGGAAAACTGACCAACTGGAAAACTGGCTAACTGGAGAACTGGCCAACTGGTAAACTGGAAAACTAGCCAACTGGAAAACTGGTAACTGGAAAACTGGCTAACTGGAAAACTGGAAAAGTGGTAAACTGGAAAACTGGAAAACTGACCAACTGGAAAACTGGCTAACTGGAGAACTGGCCAACTGGTAAACTGGAAAAGTGGAAAACTGGAAAACTGGCCAACTGGAAAACTGGTAACCTCAATCGTATATACACACTTCAAAAAACACAAAACATTTCATACACAAATGGTTTTCTGGAACTATTTTTTTTCATTCAAATTCCGCGTGCTCCTTGCATCCTAAAAAATATGCCATGTTTACTTGGTTATTTCGTTTATTCATGAAGTCAGGAATAGATTTGGTGAACGCATTTTGCTGAAAAACACGAAGCATGAGCAAAAAAAATCAAATTTTAAAGATTTTTATTGCAGCGATGGGATTCGTTCACCGAAGACCCCCGCCCTGCTAGGCGAAAGCGATAACCGCTGCGCCATGACTGCAAAGCGAAAAAACGCGTTAAAAAAGTTGCTCCCACATTCCCTCTTTTATGCAAACTTAGAAACATTACTTCTTTGAAAAAAGTGCTATTATAGAAATGTGCGTGAAACACGAGCGAAACGACTGTGGCGCTACACCACTGTATTGCAAAAATCGATGAGTTAACTTGGCATACATTCCACGTAAGGAGGGGTGGTGAAGAACAAAATTCCAAAATGCATATTTTCTAGCCCATATGTTTGCAAAAATAACTTTGAAATAAAACAAAAAGAAAAAGAAACTGTTGCATCTGCATTGTTTTTACTCTTGTTTTTTGCTTTGAGTGCACGAGTTTGTGCATGCGAATCAACTCTGTGTCTATGTCCAACCAGCCGATTGGTTGGTGACCACGTGATGCATGCATTCTGTGCAGTCATTGCAGTGGAGTCGAAGTTTTGGTTTGCACCGAATGCACACATTATGCATGATCATTAACCAATCAGCCAATAAGTTGTAGACTGCACATACTGTTAAACTGGAAAACTAGCCAACTTGAAAACAGGTAACTGGAAAACTGGAAAACTAGCCAACTGGAAAACTTGCCAACTGGAAAACTGGCTAACTGGAGAACTGGCCAACTGGTAAACTGGAAAAGTGGTAAACTGGAAAACTAGCCAACTGGAAAACTGGAAAACTTGCTAGTTGTCCAGTTGACCAGTTTTCCAGTTGTCAAGTTAGCCAGTTGGCTAGTTTTCCAGCTTTCCAGTTAA
Source organism: Theristus sp. LFF4_11 (assembly GCA_030248135.1). NCBI lineage: Eukaryota > Metazoa > Nematoda > Chromadorea > Monhysterida > Xyalidae > Theristus > Theristus sp. LFF4_11. Next base: position 5,784 of record JASANC010005404.1, read on the forward strand.
CTGGGCAACTGGAAAACTGGAAAACTAGCCAACTGGAAAACAGGTAACTGGAAAACTGGAAAACTGGCCAACTGGAAAACAGGTAACTGGAAAACTGGAAAACTGGCCAACTGGTAAACTGGAAAAATGGTAAACTGGAAAACTGGTAACTGGAAAACTGGCTTACTGGAAAACTGGAAATGTGGTAAACTGGAAAACTGGAAAACTTGCTAGTTGTCCAGTTGACCAGTTGACCAGTTTTCCAGTTGTCAAGTTAGCCAGTTGGTTAGTTTTCCAGTTTTCCAGTTAACTGGGCAACTGGAAAACTGGAAAACTAGCCAACTGGAAAACAGGTAACTGGAAAACTGGAAAACTGACCAACTGGAAAACTGGGTAACTGGAGAACTGGCCAACTGGTAAACTGGAAAAATGGTAAACTGGAAAACTAGCCAACTGGAAAACTGGTAACTGGAAAACTGGCTAACTGGAAAACTGGAAAAGTGGTAAACTGGAAAACTGGAAAACTGACCAACTGGAAAACTGGCTAACCTTAGCCAAGGCTTTTTGATAGAATAGAAATGACAAAACAGCAACATTTTACTGAACACCCGTAGCAAAGCTACCGCTTTTGTTTCGCATGTTTACTTCTTTTCCTCGCTTACCCTAACCTAAGCCAGGCCTTTTCGATCGAGTACAACAAAAAGCAACACGTTTCTGAGTGCCCATTGTGTAAACGGTCGCTTTTGTTTTGCTATGTAGCTTTTCTATTCGAAGTGACGCATTTTCTATAATAAAAAAGCAAATGAAGGAAAAAGCAACGATTTTCTGAATACGGTACTCGTTTTAAACACCCGCTGTATAAAAAGTCTACCTAGAAAAGAGAAAAAAAGAAAAAAAAATGGAAAAGTGAAAAGAGCGATTAACTTGCGAGCGATTGTTTTAAAAACTCGTTTTATAATATATGTGTATAGATTCGCTGTCAAATATTGGCTGCTTTAATTTTTTTGATTAAGAAAAACGCTTTGAAGGATTTGTGTGACGTACATTTTGTAAAAAGCAGACTTGTTTTGCTGTCAATTCCCTTTTCCAGTAACAACGACGGCGGCGACAACGACGTTCGTTGTTCTTTCTTTGGCAAATTGACATTTTGTTTTGAAAAATGTTTCTTTTGCATCATAATTCATGTTTTACCTTCAAGGTTTAAAATTTAAGCGGCAATTTCTGAAGCAATTTTTTCCGAAACGTTGTCGTCGTCAGTTATCGTCCCTTTTTTCAAACGAAAGGAGTTTCTTTACCATGAAATTTGCTGCTTTTTATTTGTCTAGAACCACAAATCATGAACAAGATTTTTCATTTAAAATCTCACTGTTTGGCCATGCAAAATAAACGCACAGAAATCACAATATTCAGAAAAACGAAAAATTTCTTTTTTTGAACCTGATGTTCAAGCAACCAATCAGCTAGTACTACAAAATATCCAGGGCGACTATACATTGTAAAGAGTTTTTGCATGTGCAAAACTTTTGTCGTGCGTGATCTACGTTTCACACAGAGATATGTTTCAGTGGTTTTCTGTTTTGAGGTGTACATTTCAGTAAATTTTAGTTCACAGTTGCGTCATAGTCTTGAGCTTGCCAAAGCTTCTGGCATCTCAGCTCAGCTCGCATCTCACATTTACGCTGCATATAAAATAATTGCATCACGCATGAATCAACAACAAAGACTCAGCTTTCACGTAACATTTACTACCGCTTTCTTAACATTGGCTAATGAAAGTTTATAAATGCTGATAGGTATTATGTTTATGACTCCATAAAAAACTTTTTGAAAATCATCTTTGAAGCGCGTTACCAACAACTTTCGCCGCCATGCCACCTTTGCGCACAAACAACGGTCAGCGTCCAAAAACGGCACCAAGTAAAGGCACTGGAAACTATGCCGCACCAAACTACAACGGTGATGGCGTTGGACACAATGCGCACAAACCAGTGCAACAGCAGCACAGCCACAGCACTGTGCCAAACCACACAACGCTCGAGAACAACAACAACAACAACGACAACAACAACAACAACAACAACAGCAGCAACAATAGAACGCAATATCATACGCACACCTGTGCCAGCACCAGCACAAATGGCAACCAAACTAGCACTGCACGAAACACGGTTCAGTCAATCATACCATCCGTGAATTTCAAACAAAACTTCATTGATTTTTTGACTGACAGACGGTCAACAGAAACTAGTGTTACTGCTGAGCTCATGGAAAGCTTGCCAATTGCAAGATGCCCTGCGTTCTTTGGGCGTTGCTGTCTGGTGAAATGGCACATCAAGGTAGGTATGCGACTGCCAAATGTGGAATTCAACAGCCAGTTCTCGTGCTTCACTTTTAGCGTGCCACTGTGTCAATACTGGCAGTGCAACTTGGCGCTTGGCTTGCATTCACGCTTGTCAGCGGCCAACTGGGTGCGTATGTGATAGTTCAATGCAACTGCGAAGTGAATGTGAAACCGTGATGATGAAGCGGCTTACAACTGCAGGTGGCATGGTCGGCATGATAATTTCGTTGCCGATTTTGATGCTGTTTGTCAGCGTTTTATCGTTGGAGTTTGTTGGCATTTACACCGAGAGTCCTTCTTTAATGGTGCCTTATTTGACGGTCATGGTGCGTTCTGGTTCAAGTTCGCTGTTTTGTTTCACCTGATTTTTCGGCTTACTGTCACTAGATGACTTTTGAAACAGAGCGTATCCCTGGTCGTTTACGCGACCGTTGTTGTTGTGCTCACTCTTGCAATGGCCGGGTAAGTTGTTTTTGACTGACTTCAAAGTTTGCCGTCTCCAACCACCATATTTGTGTTATATTGACTAGATAGCTTGTTCAGCACTGCCCTTTATTTAACGAAACCCACCCACGCCTCAACAACTGCAAAGGGCAATCGGGGCAAGCGCGCTCACGGTCGGTGGCGCTCTGGCGATTGTTTGGGCGCTGACGTTCCTCGTCAAAAGCGTCTACTTTCTCGTGATTGCACAGCGCTGCTACAAATACACGAAGCAGAAACGGATGCTTGGTTTACCGGTCGTTGGTCTCTTCGGAACAACTGTGGTTGACAAAGCGCCATAGAATAATAGCTTGAAAACTTTAAAATTGAATTTCTCTCATTTCATGACGTCGTTTTGTTTCCAATTGTTCAATTTACCAAGTATTATTGCAGCACGAAATGTGTTCGCAATCAGTTTTTATTTCTAAAAAACGTATATTCTTGAGATCAATCTTCTCTGTGTACGCATATCTTCAAACTGTACACATCAACCAGCAAATAGAGCGAATCATCGAACAAAAAACATGCTGGTAACATAACTGCAGATGCATCAACCAGAACAAAGAAAAACCAATACCACACACAGGTCACTGTCGTTGCCTGAGGAACAAAATTTGTAGGATTCGGAAGAATTTTGTAGCATTTTGTGGTATCGGTTTGAAAAACAGAGGGTTTTCGTGAAGTAACCAGAAACATCAATTGGTCACTAATTTTTTGACTAATAAAATACATCCGCGTCGCTGCAAATTTTGTAATAATGCTTGTGACAAAAATTTTGGCGTCAAGGGCATCATCAAATATGACCTCATCTCATCATGCATTCAAAAAAACGTCAGCAAATAAAACAGAATCTCAATACAGACTGCATAGAAAACGACAAAAGCACAAACTCTGGCAATTCCTGGACCTCGCTTAATGACAGAAAGGTGTAACACCAAAGTGGTTTATGCAAAAAAAGTTGATCGGTGAAGTAGCATTGAATCTCTAAGAATTGCCCACTAGAAATTCAGGAGATTTTCAGTGTCACAGTTCGAGAAGCAGTCGATGGTGATGATGCTCGAGACATCACCTGCAACGGTGCTGCTGCACACGGTGTATGCACTCGTGGCATCGCACCTCGCAGCACCAATGGAACTTGCATTGACAGCGTTCAACGACGTGCACGTACTCGGTGTTGTAGCCGCGTCTGCAGCACAGCAAGTCGCACCCGTCGATGCCCGGCGACGTCGCGTTGCACGGCCGTCCCTGTGTGCCCGGCACTCCGGTGGTCTCGTCGCGAACGCAGTAGTCCGGGCTGACATCCAGGTAGACGAGGTCGTTGGCGGTTGGCGCCTTGAAGTTGGCGTTCAGCGGCACCAGCGCCTGGCGGCCTGCACTCGAGCGCGCCTGCAGTCGCACCTCGGTGGCGCCGTCGAACTTCTCCTTGATGATGTCACCGATCTCGCGGAACGACGGCATCGCCCGCCAGCAGGTCTTCAGTTCGCACGAGCCAGAGACGCCGTGGCATTTGCACTGCAGACGCATGTTGCCAGAGACTGCCTGTGCGTTCCAAGACACTTGTGCATGCTGCGCGTATGGTAGTCGTTGAAAATTTGAACAATCCCAACAGAAACGTAGAACCGTCAGAAAAACTTTAGGAAGCAAATTAAAAAAAAACCAGGTTGCACCCCTGTTCGCGTCGCAACAAAGTGCAAAAGCCGCATACCAGTCTGCCAGCGTTGTTGTTCCACAGGTTCATCAACATTCTTTTCACGGGTTGCTCTCGTTGTCGCTCCGCCGCATCCACAAATTGACGGCTGAATGCTATTCCGTAATGAACATTGTCTGAACAACCAGACCACCTAGAAACACGCTTCATTGACTAGGAGACTTTCAATAACAACATTATTCAATTCGAATAAAACGTTTCGGCACTTTGACACAAACCAACCGAAATCCTCTTGGTGAGCGCCCTCTGACCGACTGGTCGCAGCCGCACTTGTCCAGTTTGCCGAGGCTGCAGTCTTTTGTGACCTGCTGCGCCACTCCTGCTGCTGCGATTGCGTTCACGAACGCTGCCTCTCTCGTGCCTGCATGTTGAGTACTTTTTGCGTTTCCTTGCTAGTGGTGATTTTGATGTCACTGCAACAAACTGTACAGTAAAGGCCCATTCATGCACTCGCGCGCATTGAAGCGCACGCGTCATTTTAGCATGTGAAGCTGAGACGTTTTTGCTTCATGATCGTGTTGCGAAGTGACGCCACGTGAAGTGACGCGCTCGCTGCAGCCTTCATGAGTGGCGCTTAACAATGTGCCGCTGCTGTACTGGTTCACATGAAAACTGATGCCGACTTTGTGAGCAAAGGTGATTTTTTTTTCAAGACGCAGTTAATGCTATCATGAAGCATGATCAACATGTTGTTTTACCATTTCCAAGGATGTCGCCAAACAACGTTATTGAATCGACCATGCTGCAGTTCCACCGGCGTTGTCTGAACTGCCATTGACATTCAACCAGCGCAATATGAGCGCCCATACGCACACTGAAATGAGCCTGTTGCACATTCATGACTTGCATCACAGAAAGCAACCAACAGAACTCTTTGATTCTCTTCCATCTCCCTAGCATAACCCGACCCGAACGCCACTGCAAAAAAGACACGTGCATCTTTATGACTCAATGCACATCGTGTCTCCCCATGTCTTAAACTCACCTATCAATGTTTCACCTGTCTTTGTCTCACGGCTCACGCACCCATTCATCACCCATCCATGCCTCACCTATCCATGTCTCACCTATCCATGCCTCACCAATGCATGGCTCACCTATCCATGTGTTCAATGTTGCGCTTGCACAGTCTGATTTGCCGTTTGCTAAGTCCTCTCGTTGCCAACGTCTTGCAGTCCTTTGGGCTGAACACAATGGGCTCATCCACTGTGAACGTGGCGCTGCTTGTGCTCGACATGCCCAATGAGCTAAAATGCAACAATCAAGTGTTCGGCATTTGCTGCTTGAAAACTGTAATCACCACGGACAAAAGGTTTCCTGACAGTTAATTTATCAGGTCGCAGGATACACAACATTGTAGAAACTACGTAGCTGAACAAAACATAACACTGTAAAAAGAAAAAACACAAAAGCAATGAAAAGCCTCACAGCCAACTGATTGCAGCGGCTTGCGTCAATATTTCTAATAAGAGCAGCGTTATCAAGGTGCTCGCGCGTATCATCAGCGACTGCATGTTCACTTTACGTCGCGGCATGCTGATTGCGCGTGTTCACTTTTTGGCAGATTCGAAGTTGATTGTAGTGTTGTAAACGGGTAAAATTACTGTCTTATAATGGCAATACTTGTATTGCAGACAACATTCAACGGAGTTGGCTTTCGGCGTTATACTGGTTGATGTTATTTTTGAATGCCATCCACCAGAACGTGCGAGCTCGAGTAAGTGCGTTGTGTCAGTTTGCTTGCACAGTTGCTGATGTTGGTTGACAAATGCAGCGAATCAGCGGTGACCAGCACGCGAGCGAATCGGGTATTTATGTGCTGCGCTGTTTGTCCTCTAACATGTGGCAATTTATACCCGAAAAAATACAAGATACATTATCAAAAGAAACAATAGACGAAAATGAACTGCATCGAGCATGTAAAACTAAAAATAGACAACAAAATGTGGGGAAACAATGTGGTGTTCGCTTTGGACGTGAGCGTTGCGATCAACGAGTAAAACAGTGTCCGGCGTAGTAGCAGCCGACACCTCCATTCCGTGCAACAAACAGCACTGTACTGTATGTCTTATCAGTTTATTTACTGTTGTCAGAAGTGTAGCATCCAATCAAAAAGCAATAAAACCAAGCAAACGGCGCAGACGCACTGTGATTTTTCAATGAGCAGCAGTAATTTTGTTAGCATGAAGTTTTGTGATTGTATACAAGTGGAAGGAGAAAATTGGCACACAAGCTCTCAAGCCACGTCACAAGAAAATCCACAAAATATGTATGTAAAACACACCGAAGATGTTTTTGAAGAGTTACGAAATTGATGTTTCTGCCGTTTGTCCAGCAAAAACTGCATTTAGGTGTGAAAACGACAATTGTTTTGAACTGAACTTTTTTGTTGTAAACATAGTGTAAACTGACCACTGAAAACAGAAAATTCCAGACAAACAAAACTGAATGATTTTGTTCAAGAAATTGACAAGCAACGGTGTTCCATCAGCGTGCAAACTGGCACCAGTGAGCGCCATGTGCGAGTACACGGCACAAGTTGTCGAGTCGCAGTCAATCAATTACGTCCACGTCGAGGCCGAGAAAAGATGCAAAAGATGAGAGCCGATCGAAAGACACTTCTTGCATAACACTATGCACTGTTGATCGTATAAAAATACACAAGGAAACACAAAAAACAGCGACAAAAGGGCAGCGAGACGCGCGTTTTGGGGCACACGAGCGCGAGATGATAAATTAATTTTTGGGACCATCTGCGCTGCGTGAGAGAGGAAAGAAATTCTGGGACTGACTGCAAAAGTGAGCAAACTGAGAGAAAGATACAGTGGCCAGGGGCGATATTTTGACAGTGGGCTAAGACGGCAGTAACCTACGGGCAGGAATTTATGGGTTTCGCTTACTTTGGCACATAACAACATCATCGTTTCAGCAAAAGTGTCTGCCGAATTCTATAGATAATAAAGGTTAGAGGACGTTGTTGGTGTGAAAACTACAATAAATTATAATCGTTTCATTTCATCTGGGCCGAATATTATACCCCGTTATGGACTTCCCTTTGAATGAAAAAGGAAGTTTGTGTTCGCTGTTATAGCATAACCTCCAAGTTTGGCCTGCCCCAAAGAGTGTGATTTTTAAACGGGGGAAGTTGCGTTTGCGAGTACCGTATTACCTCTATTAAACCCCGCCCCAAAATTAAACCCCCCCCAAAAATAAACCCCCACCCCCTCGACAAGTTTCCAAATAATCCCCCCCAAAAATAAACCCCCATGGGGGTTTATTAGAAACCTGTTTGAAACACATACCTAGCGAATTCGTGGCTGAATGCAGTGACATTGGTGAAATTGTGCTACCAAAGGCCCCAAAGGGATGAGTTGGCGGTAATTTCATTACAAAAGGCTGTTACCAAAGGAAATCTCTGTGAAAAGTAGAAGTTTCTGCGACTTCCTTCCTGCCATGGAAGGTATTTTTGCCATTTTGCCCACCCCTAAAAATGGTTTCCAAATAAACCCCCCCCCAAAAATAATCCCCCCCCCCAAAAATAAACCCCCACCCCCAGAAGTCGCTGAAGAAATAAACCCCCATGGGGGTTTAATAGAGGTAATACGGTAAGTCAAAATGGGAACAAAGTACAGGTAGAACCATTGAACATCGTGCAATAAAAATGCTTTTGAAGAAAATTCGGCTACTTGCCTTTGCAACGTGGTACAGTGTGGCCGAATTAACAAGGCAGTCCTTGTATTCTCTATCAAGGCGCGATCAGTCGCAGAATGGGAGTCAGTTTGATTGCATGCAAACTAAGAATGAACAGAATAGCATGCAGAATCAGTTAGTTTCAAAACAAAACAAGTCAACTTTGACACACACAATTGGGTGTCTAAGCGTCTTTTTCTTTCATTCAAATTTTGCGCGCTCCTCGTACTCTGAAAAAATGCAATGTTAAATCGGCCATTCCGTACTTGTAATATCGTACATTTAATACAACTGAAATACATTGCACTGAAAGAGAATCAACCAATCACCACACGAACATAGCAAACCACGGCGTTATCAACAAGATAAACATTTTAATAATTATCATCACAAAGCAAGACATCGTTATTCCGTCGTTTAATGGCCATGTTTAGTTATCTTTGCTTTGTGTTCCTTTATAGTTGGCTTGAACGCCAAAAGCCATAAAATCTGCACCCAACCATAAAAGTGACAATTTCTGTTTATTGCACATAATTTATGACCATTTTCGACCCAGTTTTCTGCATCTTTGTGCTGTTAGGCGTTTTATGTTTTTCTTCAAGTCGATTATATTTCATTTGAATCATGATGAACATAATTTACAAAATATTCACAATTTGCACAACGCCAACAGCGACCTGTAAGCTTTTATCAAGCAGTAGTTTCACTTCAATTCAATCGCACTGCTGAACTATAAAAGTGTGCGCAAATTTGAAACTGGTCACCAAATGAGTCGATTTTTAATGCAATTTTCAGCAGCAGCTTCAAAGAAGATCAGAAGAATGCACGATAAAACAAAATCTCAACGCCCCAGTCGGAACACAGTGTGCGCTGCTGGACAAGCACACACACAGCAGACACACCTTTGCTGGCACGCGCGCTGCTGTGCTGTCGTAGGGCACGCACGCACATGTGTGTGTGTTTATGCAACATTACGGTGTGTTGCACATGCAACAGGGCACACTATCTTTTTTAAGAAAACGACTGAAAAATCGTTCAAAATGAGAAAAAATAAAATACACACCAAACGATAACGATGTACTGTTGATTTTCAAGGAATATAAAATCTTAAATACAACAAAGTTGTTTGGACGCACGCAACATGCCATTGTCCCACAAACAACTGACATTGAATGAAAGCACTGCTTCAGAGCCGTTGTTCCAAACTCTTAACACCAAGCAATGAAGAATCACAGCTTTTGGTGTGCCGTGGCCAGATTTGTTTTAAAAAAAAGTGATAAACTCACATTTCATACAGCACAACTATTTTAAGCATCGGCCAACATTTTGTTCACAAAGACAACTTACAGGCGCTGCAGCGAACCATTCTGTAAGATTCAATCAAACACATCCAGAAATAATGAAAATCGCGCAAAACATTGAAGAGATAAGAGTAGACAATTAGAAACGAATCAAACAGATTACAACAACAATTGACTTTTGAAAAAAAAACTTTTTTTATGCACACAAATAATCAAACTCTGAAAATAATTTAACTTCGCCGTAGGTTGGGTACATACAAGTGTGTCTGTAAATTATATACAACTAGCTGGTTGGTTGCAGCACATGCATTATGTGCAGGCAAACTTCATCTGCCCAGCAATGCCTGCACTGTACGTGTGTACAACCACTCAGTAGTTGTGTTGCATGATTTACAGACTGTAAGCCAAACATGAGTGGAAGATGAAAAGTTGAACAGCTTCACCGAACAGAATTGCCATGCGATCAGTACGAATGCACTGAGCTTGCAAACGCAGTCACAGCACGGCCGGTGTCACCGTGGCTGTTGCACGAACGCACCGGCGGCTGCATTGTTGCCGGCCTGCTGCGCTCGCACCTGCTGAAACATCGGCTGTTGATATGTCGGCGTCAGGGTGCTTTGTGGTTGTGCTTGATAATTCGGTGGCATTATTGGCTGCGCAAATGTTGGCGGCGTCGACTGGTTCATGGGCATTTGCTGTGCACCGCTGTGTGTTGATGCAGGCGCAGACGGCGGAGGCTGGCGTTGTGCTGCCCCAGGTGTGATTGTGTTCGCGGCATAGCACAAACGAGACGTCATGTGAACGGCCATTGGCTGCTGCGCAAACGGTGCTGGCGGAGGCGGTCGCCTGGCAGACGCATGTGCTGCCATGGCAGTGCCGTAAAACACGTGCTGTTGATCGGGCACGCTGCTGACACGATGCAACACTGCAGCTGGTGGTTGCCTGCAAGTGCACACACACAACAACGTGCGCGAGAGCAAGCATTTCATTACCGCAAATCATCGCAAAACAACATGGTCTGCTGAAAACTCAGCTTTCCTGACGTTCCTTTTTTCAAAAGGCTTGGTTTATACATCAGGCTTAATTCAGGAGACCCACAACGACTTTTGGTTTGAGATTAGGTATATGCATTTTTGTGGTGATTTTATGACAAGACGATTCATTGAAACACAAGTTGATTCAAGCAAAACACACTATTACCCGTAAGTGGGCAGAATCGGTGGCGGCGGCATCACAGGCGGTCTCAGCATGGGGTACTGCGTTTGTGGCAAACGCACTGGCACGGACACAGGTGGACGACAGACCTTTGGTGAGCCCCTGCGTTCGTATGACCACGTGTGCGGCTTGCCGCCAACCTGCAATCGCAAACACACACCGTGCCAATGTGTCAACCATGAAAGCGGCTCCGACAGACCATAGATTTCGCAGTGGCCGCAGCTTGCTGAGCGTGCATTGGCGACGCTGTTGCATTAGCATGGTGCAGGCACGGTGGCTCGTGTGCCGACGCCGTCTTTGGCGCGTTCGTGTCCGTTGCAGCAATGCGCATCGTGCCCAGCGTCAGTGCTTCGTTGACCGATGCAGCTGTGCTGCCTAAACTGCCAAACACCTGACGTCTTCAACACCCTATACCATCCATGCACAAACGTACCCACGCCTCTACGGGCGTTCTCAACTGAATGTGCTGAAACAGCCCGCTGACGTGCTTCGCCAACGCTAAATTGCTGATGGGCTTGGCAAAATACCGTTTTTTTTCAAATCGTGGTAAAAAACCGTATTTTTACCGGTAAAATTACGATAATTTCACAAAAAAAACGAAAGTCAAAAAGTTGTAAAAACCCACATATTTTTTTGCAGCCGACAGTAAACTTGAACCAGGATTTGTGAAAACAGCTTTCAGAATGCTTTGTTCAAAATATCGTGCACCAACAAATAAAATAAATTTTGTTTGGGCTTGAAAACCCAAAAGGTCAGCAATAAATCGAACATTCTTTTGCTCAATCGTTTCTATTCCACCACTTACACAAGAAAAAAACCACAGCATTTTCACCGGACAGTCTTTGGTCACAATAGAGGAACACAATTTGCTGCAATAATCAATTAAAACCTGGATTCAGACTCAGATCAGATCAAAAAGAAAACAAATTAGTAATCGTGTGAGGAAGACAATTTTGAGTGACATTTGAAATTTTTGGAGTTTTCAGCCCAGCTCGGCAGCTCCAGCCGATTCTTGCACCTCGCTTAACAGTTCTTTCAAAACATGTGTCAATTTTGTGCACAACTAGCACAAGACACGAGTGAAGTTGTGAAACGAGTGAAAAAATAATATAAAAACTAACAGTTCGAAATTGAGAAAAACGGAAAAATACGAAAAAAACCCATAAAAATACGAAAACTGTTGTTTTCCCGTTTTTCAAGGCACCAATTTTTTGCCCTGGCAAAAAAACGGTATTTTTTCCATGCCAACTCTAGTTGCTGCGACACGTTTCGGCAGTGGCCGCACGAGCCACAACGTACCCAAGGCTGACGGCGATTTATCATTGTTCGTCTCTGCACCGGTGCCCGCGGCCACTTCACCACCGGCGGTCTCTTGCCCGCTGTCCGTTTGCTCATCGTCGTCGTCGTCGTCCTGCGGTGGCGCGTGTTCGCCAAAGATTCTCAGTCTCGCCTCGTTGTACGCTCGCTCGCGCTCCTCCAAAGTCTTCGGTTTTTGAGTTTCGCCAGTGGCTGCGGTGGCGGTGCCAGTGGTGTTGCTGTGAGGCGCCTGCGTGCTGCTGTGTGCGTGTTTGTGGCGCCGTCGACTGGCAGCTGCGGTGAGCACGCACCTGACGCCAGGCTGCGCAGTCGGCTCGCTCGTGCGCACAGAGGCAGCCGGGGCACCGCCGTCGCTCGTCCCGTGCCACGCGTCAAACGCAGCCTGAGCAGCACGGCGAATCGCCAGTCATTCAATGGCACACCGCATAGGTTTTTTTTTTCAAAATCGCCAGGATGCAATTTGCCTCCGTCAGCCGAAAAAAGCTCGCACATTGAAAAAAACTTGATGCAAATTTTTACAACGCCGGGAATGGGTCAAATTCATCCAGAATGCAATGTTGTGCCGTTTTATAAGGTTTACACCGGAGAAACGCCATTTCTAATGCTTTGAGAAGCAAAACAAAGCACCTCAGAAGCGATTTAATGCTGTAAAGAAAATGCGCCATTCTGTAGGCTTTACAATGGAACACCTGCAGATAAAGCGCATTTCTTTAACAGCATTAAAAGCATTTTTGTTTTTCATTTTTCGAAATAAAGCGCTTTTTTCATAGCTTTTTTCAAAAAAAAGCAACGGCTTTTTTTCAGAGCATTTTTTTAGCTGCTGCGGTGAAAGCATTTTTGTGGGCTAAACGCAGCTTTATTTTGGTAGAAAAGCTCGCAACTCGCCAGGTGAATGCAACGATTTTTTCCCATTTTGTGCCTTGTTAGAATAACATTTCACTTTTACCTTTTTTGAATGCCAAGCTGTTTTGTTTTACTATGAACTTTTTGACCTTTTTTATTTGTCCGCACAAAACTGCAAACTACCACAAGAACTAATCGTATCAGTTAAAAGTGTAGCCAAAAATGACACAGCTCTTGACATTTTGTTCAATTAAGTTCAGTAAGATTTTAAATCAAGTTCAAGAACGCATTACAAAAGTTGACATGAAGCAACGAACACCAACAAAAGTTTTCAAAGCTTGGTCAGACAAAAGCTGGTTGCGAAGTTTGACAAAACAACCACAAAAAAAGCATTTCATATATTCATGGTGCACTGAATAACTGTTTTCGATTTGAGGTCGTCAACGGAGTTGACGTGGCGGCTGGTGGCGTTTTAAAACTAGCTAATGAATCAGAATGCCGCTCAGCCGTTGTGTTCACGTTTGTTTGGTTGCTTGGTGTTGCCTGCATCAAACATGACGCGTTTGCCGCTCGCGCACTGACAGAATTCCACTTCACAACACCCAGTTTGCAGAGCCAGTGATTCCAGTCAACACGTCGGCACGTTCAGAGCTGTGCGTGATTCCTGTTCAGCGGCTGACAGCGCGCTGTCTATCCGCTAGAGATTCTACGTGCGATAATATCATTGGCTGTTTGCCGATAATTCCGATGTTTCTAAGCTCTTTTTCAAACATTTCATGTTGTTTTATGACCTTTTGACAAATCTGACAAAACCACGGGAAGTCGGCATAGATGATTTTGAGGTCTTAGTTTTGGCTTTTTTAATAGAAATGGCCAAAAGTGAATTTTTCCGTTGAAATTGACAAACGTAAAAACTGATTTAAAAACACAAAAATTAAAAAAAGGATACAAAATAGCAAACTATTGGATGGCCAGCAATTGCCAGCAAAGTCAATTTGCAGCAAACCTTAGCAGACGACGGTTAATGCATGCAGACAGCAGGTCAAATTTTGACTAAGTGTGGTATTTACAAAACAACGCAACACCGTGTATACAGGGTGCTCCAGCACTAAAAAATGCTGCAAAAAAGCACCAAAAAAATGCCCAAATAAAGCTTCAGCTTTTTTTTTGATTTTATTGCTAAAGTAATGCTACCTACAAAAATGCTACTTTCTACCGAAATAAAGCTAAGAAAATTGCGCATTTTTGTTACAGCATTACATCGCTTCTGAGGTGCTTTGTTTTGCGTCTGAAAGCATTAGAAATGGCGTTTCTCCGGTGTTAGGTTTCACACCAAAAGATGTGTGATCTTGAGGCATATTTTTTGAAAAATTGTTAAATTTTGTCACTAAAACAAAGTTTGGTAACTTCACAGACAATTCAGAACCTGGTATCGTGGTAAGATAAATTCAGTAAGCAATACCTGATGAACCTTTATGCACTGCAGTCAATCCTTCATGGGGTAGTTAACACCGGTTGCACCTAAGAGTGGGGGGCCTAGTGCTACATGGGGTCAAAATCAAACTAAGGGTGCAGCGTTATTCTACTCAACAAGGAGCTTCAGTTTCACCCATAAACCATGCCTTGAAACTCCCTATAGCGGCCGCTATAGGGCGCGAAATTAAAAAAAACCTCGATTTTTTGCCGTTTTTTGCAAAGTGTACCATGTTGCAACGCATTTTTCTACCCAAGCGGATGTTTTTCAGAACCTGAAATAGTGTGCGTTTTGAAGATCTTGCGGAGCTCTACCAAGATATTAGTTCCGTCAAATCGGATCGTGTCTCTATTTTTCACTGTGAGCTACGCAAAATTACTTTTTTTTGCATTTTCACACTTTTTCCTTACTTTTATTTTCATGCAATGACAAAACAGTTTCTGACCCTGATTTTTGTGTCAAACAGGGGTTTTCGAGGTCGCTGAATTCAAATCTGACCTTAGATTTTTGCCCCGGGCAATTTTTTGCCCAAAAATTGGGCAAAAACGCGTTTTTTGCGTTTTTCAGTGTTTTTTGTTTTAATGTTTTAATTTTATGCGTGGATTTTATTTAAAAAACTATTTCTGATATAGCTTTACAACCGTTGTACTTGAATCAGTTTTTATATTTTGCAACTGACCGCTTGCTCACCCAAAAAATGGGTAAAATGTTGATTTTTTTGCTTTTTTCATATGTTTTCGTTTTACAGTGAAAAAAATCAGTTCAGAAAAAACTTTTAAGTTTAATTTTTAATTCTCCAGGAGGTTTTCAAGATCGCTGAATTCGAATCTGATTTTAGATTTTTGCCCCGGGCATTTTTTTGCCTAAAAATTGGACAAAAAACTTTTTTTGCGTTTTCCAGTGTTTTTTTTTGTTTTAATTTCTAATTCTAAGTGTGGATTTTTATTTAAAAAAACTGTTTTCTAATAGCTTTACAACTTCTGTACTTGAATACGTTATTATATTTTGTAACGGACCACTTTCTCATCCAAAAATGGGTAAAACCTGGATTTTTTGCCGTTTTCAGACGTTTTCAATAAATAAGTTTGAAAACAATTTTTAAAACCCCTTCCTAGGAGTTCCCAAATGCGCCGAATCCTTATATGTACAATTTTTACAACCTGACTTCATTATTAGCCCATATAAAGGCCAGGTAAAAGCTTTGAACACTGTAGTCTTTCTGTAGACCTTTTTCTTTTTGTGTTTGAACCAGACTTGTTAATTGATGTTAATTTGTCACTCGAAAGTTTTTTACGCCGCTGAAATTGAATTTGTTTTTGGTTTTTTAAAACTGGTACATTTTTACCCAAATTTTACCCAAAAGGGTAAAAAATACTTATGCACTTGCCTTATTTCAGGTCTTTTTGCTTTTTTGCGAGAAACAAGCTTGCTTGAAAGGTTAAAATTTACATGTACGACATGTACCCATACCGAATATACAGTTACCCTTATATTTTGCCCCACTTTTTACCCTTTTGGGGTTAAAACAGTAGTCTCGGTGCATGACATCAGACTTGAATTCCTCAATCTCAAGCATCAAAAAGAAACGCAAAACCATTCATAATGTAAGTTTCAAACAAAAAGCTGAGAGTGACGAATTTTCACTCAGGTGGGTAAAATTGGGGTGGGGGGGGGGGGAGATAAGGGAAGGGGGTGAGGGGTGGAGGGGGGTAATTGAAATATAAGGGGGGAATAGGGGAGTGGGAAGATGAGAGGGCAGACGTAAAAATATGGGAAGTGGTTTATAGGAAGATTGGGAGGTCAGGGGGGGAATGGAGGGTGAATGAATGGGGAGAAGGAGGGGGGGGGGGATGTGGAGAAGGGAGAAGGAGGGGGGGGGGGGGGGGGGGAAGGGGATGAGGAGGGGGAGGGGGGAGGGGGGGGAGGAAGGGGGGGGGGGGTGGGGGAGTGGGTGGGGATTTTGGTAGTGTTTTTTGTTTAATGTTTATAGGGAAACGAGGAGGGGGGAGTGATTTTGTAAGGGGGGATTTGTGGGGGGAGGGGGGGAGGGAATTTGGAGTGGTGATTTGGGGTAAGTGGAAGGTGGGAGGATGAGGAGAGGAGGGGAGGGTGAGTGGGTTTGGGGGGGGGTGAATGTGGATGGGGGGGGGGGGGGGGGGGGGAGGGGAGGGAAGGGGAGGGGGGGGGATGGAGGGGGGGGGGGGGGTGGGTAAAAATGCACCAGTTTTAAAAAAACCAAAAACAAATTCAATTTCAGCGGCGTAAAAAATTCTCGAGGACAAATTAACATCAATTAACAAGTCTGGTTCAAACACAAAAGAAAGTGTCTACAGAAAGACTACAGTGTAGCTTTACCCATTTATATGGGTTAATAATGGGCCAGTTGTAAAATTTGTACATATATGGATTCGGCGCATTTGGGAACTCCTAGGAAGGGGTTTTAAAAATTGTTTTCAAACTTATTTATTGAAAACGTCTGAAAACGGCAAAAAAAAATCCATGTTTCCCACCCATTTTTGGATGAGAAAGTGGTCCGTTACAAAATATAATAACGTATTCGAGTACAGAAGTTGTAAAGCTATATCAGAAATAATTTTTTTAATAAAATCCACACTTAGAATTAGAAATTAAAACAAAAAAAACCACTGGAAAACGCAAAAAAAAAGTTTTTTGCCCAATTTTTGGGCAAAAAAATGCCCGGGGCAAAAATCTAAAATCAGATTCAAATTCAGCGATCTTGAAAACCTCCTGGAGAATTAAAAAATAAAATTAAAAGTTGTTTCTGAACTGTTTTTTTCACTGTGAAACGAAAACATATGAAAAAAGCAAAAAATCAACATTTTACCCAGTTTTTTGGGTGAGCAAGCGGTCAGTTGCAAAATATAAAAACTGATTCAAGTACAACGGTTGTAAAGCTATATCAGAAATAGTTTTTTTAATAAAATCCGCGCATAAAATTAAAACATAAAAACAAAAAAACACTGAAAAACGCAAAAAATGTGTTTTTGCTCAATTTTTAGGCAAAAAATGCCCGGGGCAAAAATCTAAGCTCAGATTCAAATTTAGCGACCTCGAAAACCCCTGTTTGACACAAAAATCAGGGTCAGAAACTGTTTTGTCATTGCATGAAAATAAAGTAAGGAAAAAGTGTGAAAAATGCAAAAAAAAGTAATTTTGCGTAGCTAATGAAATAGAGACACGATCCGATTTGACGGAACTAATATCTTGGTAGAGCTCCGCAAGATCTTCAAAACGCACACTATTTCAGGTTCTGAAAAACATCCGCTTGGGT
>JASANC010005405.1:0-20649 GCA_030248135.1 Theristus sp. LFF4_11
TTAAAACTGAACTGCGCATACGTTACGGTAACCTAGATGTATTTCAATATCTGTCTTGTTACGCACGCACATATGCGTCCGACGTATCGGTAATCCGGTGTCTGTGACGTCATATCCGACCTGTATTATGCATTGTTTTACATTTGACAAGAAACTGTCGGTCAGAATTTTGCCAAATTATTTCTGGAATGACGTATATCGGCCGAAAAAAAGACACGGTGGGGGAGGCTGCGTGGGTGGGGCTCTGCTCAAGTGGATATTGGTGGTCTCTCTATGTTGAAGTCAAATACAGTAAAAACCGTGAGACGTCAATATGAGCTGCTACTATTTCGTTCCGGATCTGCGTGAGCACACTGCAAAGACATTCGAATACTTTAACAGCATTAGGCTACGGTATTACTGTATGTATTTGGGTGAAGTTTTTTATGTTGAGCTACATATGGTGTACATGAGCGCATGATAACAAGAGAAGCGATTTTTACCGTTTCCACAACAATGGTAATGCGGAAGGTTTAACAAAAAACATGAAAACACTGCTTATCAGATGATGACAATTTGAAGAACTTAGGCATCGTATACGAAAAACAATATGCCAATCTCTTACCGCAATATGTGAATCTTGTTCGTAAGGCTTGAGTTTGAGGTTTATATGAGGTTCACCTCGCGGACTGAAAACGGTAACATATCACTGTATCTGTTTCATGCCCTTTAGATACGACACGACCGGCGCGCAAAGACGAAATCGAAGGCCGCCATTATCACTTCGTAACGCATGACCAAATGATGAACGACATACAGAACAACGAATACCTCGAGTACGGTACACACGAGGAGTTCATGTACGGCACCAAACTCGACACTATACGACAGATACATCGACAGGCGAAAATCGCAATACTCGATGTGGAACCGCAGGTATGGTAATGGTGCATGCTTAGAAAACACGTTTAAGCGGCATTCGTGGAGCAGTATTTAGTGACGCGTCGGCGCGTATAGCTGTGTTGGGTTGTAGCTACTAACTACGCGGTGCGTGTGACTAAATACCGCTTCATGAATGCCGCTTTTAAGACGAGTACGCGGGTAAGACGGTGTAAGACGCTCATTTGGTTTGTATGGGAAGTGAGTACGTTCAAACGTTGCGAAAACGTTGGTAACATTTTTGGTAACATTTTATACATAACGTACAGTTTGCCCCGTTGATGTTATGTTATTACATGTCGTAGGTAAATAAAATACAGTATGGCCGAATAAATAAGGCAGTCCATCAAGGCGGGATCAGTCGCAGACTAGGAGTTGTCTTTTTCAAAAATGCCAACATAATTCCCAATCATGTGTGCAAGGGAGAAAGAATGCACAGAACAGCGCGGATAATCCATTGGTGTTCAAAACGTGTCAAATTAGGCACGCAGTTTGGTTTCTGAACATCTTTTTTCTTTCATTCAAAATTCGCGCGCTCCTTGAACCCTGAAAACGCTGCCATGTTTAATCGGCCATACAGTACATGAACATGTAAATTTTGGCCACAAAGCTTTTTGTTCGAGGAATATATTGTTACTTTGAACTCGTATGTATCAAAAGCATACATGTACCAGTTGAAAATTGAACTGTTGAACTGAAAATTTCTAACAACATCAACAGACCAAATGATGTCAATGGGACATTTTATGATGTTTTTATTGAGTGTGTGTTTTTTGCTGAAATTACGCAACTAGGTCAAAGTTGCATATGCAATACGTTTCTCATTATGTCATTGATGCAATTAATTAATTATTAACACCCGATTGTGCGTGCAATATCAATAGTTTTTGTTTTTAAAGTTTGAGGAATTCAGATAATTGTGATGGCTTTGGCCTCGTCTTTCATGGTTTGCTTTGCGTGTATTCATCCTTATTGGGCCATAAAATGGATTAATTGTGTTTGATGTCTTTGTGACGTGCAAAATTGTATACGTACATTGTAATAATATACGATCTTTTTTGTCTAGGTTAGCTGATCGGCTTGACGCATTTTGCACAAAACTCGGTGGGATAAACAACACGTCAATCAGCATGTGGGAGTGTATTCCAACAACAAGCTTTCTTTTTTTTTAATTTCAGGCGCTGAAAATCTTGCGCACCGCGGAATACTCTCCATTCGTTGTGTTCATTGCGGCACCGAACCTCCAGGGACTACAAGACGTCAGTAAAGATATTATGTCGTTTTAAATTTTATGTGTTTTCCGTCTGCAACATTTGCATTTTCCTTCACTGAAATGCCAGAAGAGTGATATCCAGCTGACTGGGGTTGGTGATCACGTGATTGATGCATGCTTTCTGCACAGGCATTGCTGTGGGAGGTGGAGTCTATGGTTTGCACAGAAAGCATCATGCATCACGTCATCACCAATCAACACCTGATAGTCTATAATTTATAGTTCGAATGTGGTCATCTCAACAACCTGACTGATCAAAAAATGCCACCATTCGAGAGAAATCCCCATTCCCCCAATAATGATGATCGTTTTGTTTTCCAGCCTGACGGCAGCCTCGAGCGGTTGCTACGCGAGAGTGAACTCCTACGCCAGGCGTACGGTCACTTCTTCGACTACGTCATCCTCAACAACGACATCGACGAGACGATCAAGCAGCTCGAGTTGATCGTCGAAAAGCTGCACACGTGCTCGCAGTGGGTGCCCGTCTCGTGGGTCTATTAGCGCCGACAACAACCTCGACGGCGTCTTCGGTCTACCTTTCGGTTACTTTTGCTGCGATATTCTCTTATACGCGTGGGTCTTGTTTGTCGTTCGGACGTCCGTCTTACCAGCGACCAGCCAGTGTCACCACACGACGCGCCTCCTCGAAGAAACCAGTTGCACTGGATGATTTTCTCGTTTTTGATTGTTGTTTCACGATATGTTGCTGATTTTTCCACGAAATCATAAATGTCAGGTTGTATATTGCGGTGGAAATGTGGCAAACGTATGGCGTATGCAGTTTTTCATGTTTGCTTTTTTGTCGAAAAACGTTTTTTTGCGGTAGTAAGACTGCGCGGTCACGTTTACCACATTATTTCATTTTTTTATTGTTTGTTCAAGATTCAAAGCTATTTCATTTTTTTCCAACTTTTGCCAAACAAAGCTTTTACTTTCGACTCGAGTTGTGTATGTATTTTGCTTCTTTTTCAATGTCTGTGCACTTTGCGCTCGCGCTACAACGTGTCGTACCTAGCAGCCTACCAATATTGCAGTGCCATTGAGTATATTCCGTATTTGGTCTCGCCACGATCATTGCTTAGATCTTCGTGATTGTCAAGGGGAGAAATCATTGGAAACCGAGTGAAAGTGATCACTAGTCATTAATTCTTAACGATCAACGACGTGTGCAGTAAAAGATCGTGTTGAGACCAAATAATGTCAGCACTCCACCATTTCGCAAGGTATGCACATGTATGCACGCTCGTAAGGTTACGTAGCAAAGCGTACAGTCGTACCGTAAATTTTTTAAAATTTAAAAATTGAAGTTTAAAAACACGGAAAATGAAAGTTAAAAAGAGCATGTCTGCCAAGCACACACACACACACACACCCTGAGTGCTACAGTTTGTTGATTGTTGTTTTATTTGTGGATCAACGGATCAATATCATTTTACATGTATATTTGTTCAAACGGTAATACAGTAGGTACTACAGTACGGTGAAATCACTATGGCTGTTGTACTTATTATATTATACCTATACAGAAGTTCACCAAACGGAATATATTCTAGTCTTTTTCTAAAAAAATATGAAAGCGATTGGGTTGATTTATGTGTAATAAATGATTCATTGGGTGGGAATTGGTTATGTATCTTTGAAATTACATGATAATCGCCATAAATTCGTAAGACTTTAATTTAATTTGAACGTAAACATAATTGATTCTCTTATCATTGGTTTTCTTTTTTCAAATGTAAAAAACCGATTTTCCATTCTTTTCCATTATATGTACCTGTATTTCAAGACGCACTGCTTTTTGACGGAACTCACATGTGATACATTACGTTTTTTGATTCATATTTTATACACTTTATATTCGCCTGATTTCGAAAATGCCAGATAAAAATCTGAAAATACAGAAAAATACATGAGTTTCCACAAATGCATTGTTATCAAATAGCAGTTGTACAAAAGCAAAGCAAAACAAATAAAAGACGGACAACGTTGAATAAAAAAGCCAAATACAGTGATCATGAAAACCATTCATTCATTTTCATTCTAATCTCAAATTCTAATCTCCAAAAAGAATCACACACCACATCAAAAAAATCAAGAAACCACTCTCCAAACCAAATAAAAATTACACAAAAATATTGTGGTTCAACCAAAAGAGTGAAACTCATGAACTGACACGAGTCCAGAAACGTGATATTTAAAAAAAATCACAGCTGCAAAATGTCAGCGACTTTTGCTTGACAGTTTACAAAATTTGGCGACAAGAAACGTGTGGCTATGTCGCCAGCTGGTGTATTTTTGAATGGAAAAATAAAATAATACTAATGACCGTGACGGCCGGTTCATTTACCAGACATCAAAATCCGACCAATAAATACAACATTCAGCCATATCACAATTCAAAACACCGTATCCCAGACCTCGTCTGAGCGCTCGAGCTCCTCTTGTTGACGGTGTTCATTGATGGAGCTGCAAACTTTCGAGCGAATATCGCTCGGTGCGGCCAACACCGCGGTGAGCGTGACCGCATTAATCGGCGGCATCTGCTTGGCGCAACTGCGCAATGCGCGCACATTATCCGCTGCGGTATAGTGACCGCAATTAGCGGCATTTGTTGCGCCAACGCGAGGCGGAGGCTCGACCCGCACGACGACGACCGCCGCTGACCGCATTCGATAGACGGTCTCTTGTTGCACGGCCGGTGCGGTCGCGTCGGCGAACGCGGCCCGCGTCAGAATGTTCGCGACCGTCGAGATGGTCGGGCGCACCGACAGTGCGCATGACGTGAATAAATGGGAATGCGCGCGGAGCACTTTGCGGAAGTTGTCGCTCGAGAACGCGTACAAGAACGGGTTCAGCAGTGCGGAGCAGACGCCGATGCTGTGCGCGACCAGAAACAGCCCGCTGTCCCGTCGCATGCCCAGTGTGATCGTGACGTGGTAACTGGCATAGGAGCAGATGAAAAGATCAACACACGAAAATGGTCGACACACCCAACCCACCAGTCGGTGTGAGCAACCGTAGTTTGGTTTGAAACAATAGACTTGGCTGCGCGTCACTCAAAACGGCTACTAAACAATTTATCTAGCATTTCATTTTTACTGTTCACGTGTGATGCCGCCGGCAACAAAACGTTATATCGACACTGTTGACCATTTTTGTGGTCTTGTTTTACCAAAATGGAACATGCTTCTGACATCGCTGGCCCAGATGGCCCCTCGCGCCTCTGGCTGGGCTCTGCGTGGTTGGTTTCCGTTTACTGGGCGAAACCACACAACAACAACAACAACAACAACAACAACAACAACAACAACACAGTGTCTCGCGGAACTCATGGTGTGAATCCGCAGTTCACAAAGCCGAAACTGCCAACAATCAGCTCATTCATGTTCAGCGAATGTTTTCAATTTTTGCTGCAGCGCCATATAAAGAAAAGCAATAAACGAATTCAAGAACTAAACTGAAATCTTTTGCACAAAACTAAATCAATCAAACGAACCAATTCAAGGGCAGCCAGAAAACGGCATGAATCGTGATCAGCGACAATTGGAGCATGAATGAACGACGCGTTCGTTCGCGACGCAGACAGTCGGTCAGGGACGCCTGAAGCACGAATTCAAATCGGACACGCTGATTGGCTGTGCAGCTGTTGTGAGCGACCAATCAGCGTATCGAATTTGTAAAAAATCATTCAATCAAGCACAACAAACGATAGATAATGGGAAACTTTTTCAAAAACTAACCCGCAAAATCAGCGGAGACATCAGGCGCGTCTTCATCTTGTGGGAAATCGACGCGTAGGAAACAACCAGAGTGACCCAAAACAAATTTTTTTTGGACAATGCGAAGAATATATTATCTTTTATTTTGGTCGCGAGACTGAATGCGCGCATGACAGTTTCATGTGTGGGAATTCAAAATTTTCCAGTCTCACTCAGTACATCGTCACAGACGACACGCTAAAGCGGCATTCATGAAGCGGCATTTAGTGACGCGTAGCTGCGTTAAAACATAGCTTCGCGGTCATCAAATACTGCTTCATGAAGGCCCCTTGACGCAAATGTGCCTGCGTGTTGGTCTGCATGGTTCCACCTTTCCACAAATAAAAGAGAAGAGACCACGACTTTTTCTTACCAGCGGACAGAGATACTGCATTGCGAGCACACTGACGTAATAGCCGCTTTGTGTGGCCAGCGCTAGATGCTTCGTTGTTTCGAGGCAGAGTTCCGGTGAGCGAAAGCCGCACACTTCAAATACGGACTCGTTTTTCACCAATGGTAGTGTGTCAACCTGATTTGGGAAGTTCACAAATTAGAAAATTGTTTTTCGTATCATTGTCGCCTGAAAGGATTACAGGAAATTCAAAAATTAGTAAGATAGTAAAATCGTAAATGAGTAAATAGTAAATTAGTGAAATCGTTTTTAGTATCATTGTTGACTGAATTGCACAGTGTCCGTTTGAGAAATTGTTATATTGTTTGAAAAAAATAGTGAACAAGCGAGAAACTGACAAAGAACAGATATGGCACGGCAAGCAGCACCGCGCTCAGCCAAACGGTCGGCAACGCCAGAAACAAGAAACGAACAACGAACGTCTTCCGGACAATCCAGAGCCATCTGAAGTGAAACAGAAAACACGAATACAAAACAGAAAACACGAATACAAAACAGAAGACACGTATACAATTGATTTCGTTAAAAACGCGTCAAACCTAAATGACGTCATACTCTGTCAAACGTGTCGCGCCGTCAAAAACACGACAAACCTGGCGGCCGCTATGACGCCAACGGTAAATGACGACACGAAGACAATGACCGCTTGAGTCACGGACAACAGACGACAGCTGGCGGCACCGAATGGCCAAAATAAATTGGCGTGCGTGTAGCTGGAAGGTCAAAACCGTGTCAAATGACGTTATGTTTCAGTATGGCTTTTAATAAGGTTTTCTCACGTTGCTCATCTCTTAAAAATGCCCAGTTCCCCACAAAATACGCAATTTCTCCCAAAGAATGCCGCTTTAGTCATAAAATGTCAAATAGTCCACCAGAACAAATGCGTCTCCAAATGTCTCACAGAGTGCTCGGCGCGTTCACGGCACACAGCAGCAGATCGGAGCAGGCCAACGCCAGAATGCAGCCGTTCAGTGGGATTGCGCGAAGTTTCGGTGAGCGAACGTAGCACAGAATCACCGTGGCATTCAATGTGGAACCGACGGTCGAGAGGGAGATGTAGAGGATGGTGAATACGGAGCAGAGAAACGAGCGACCAGCGCAGAAGGAGTGCGCACGCTCAAAGTCGACCAGTTGCACGGCCAGGTGGTCGCAGTTATTATTCATGCCTCGATTTGGCCTGGTCTTCACTGATGGTTATTCTGTGTCCTGATTGGCTGGTAACAGATGCTGTTGCACAAAATACGCATAAACAGAAAAAGAACAAAAACATGAATGAAAATAGTGGGGTCCAATTACAACCGCAAGCTCACTTACCTAACCTATTTCGGGTGTATAAGTTTACAGAATTTCACCTCATTACGGCCACCCATGGCGACAAAGCCATCCTATGGTACCGGGTGTACCTCAGGTGCGCGTACAGCATATAGCCGGAAATCACAACAACCTGGCCCGAAATTTGCAACATCAACGCTGATACACTTGCAGCGGGGCGGGAGTGCTAATGAATGGTCTAATGGACTAAATCAATCCAAACATCACAACATTATTACTGAAGAAAATCCCTTTGCTCCATGTTATCGTCCATTAAAGTCGTGCTTATTTACTCAGTTTGAAGATTGAGCGGTTCCGGTACTTTGAGAAAGGCGTGGCATTAACGGTCTCCCAAAAATCACAATTTTTTATTTGTTCACAAAGTTCCTCCTTCCTCCCACGCAGCCGTAATGCAAAATTACGTAAATAATATAAAACTGGTAGAGAAGAAAAAAACTCATTGACATTTTAAAAAACCATGTCATTTAATAAAAAAAGTCATGACGACCAACTGAAGGCAAGTATCGTCACGAGTGAAAGGGCGTAAACAAGCAGGCAAGTGGGCAGGGCACACGTGGCTTGCGTTCCGCACCGAAATGGCAATATTCTCCTGCTGTTCATGAAGATGGTTTGTCCAACGTTTGTCTGGTTGCATAGAATGTGAAGAAGAAAACAAGTACAAAGAAAAAGAAAGTACAAAGCCCCATGGCGAACAAGTTCTATATATACCACCGTACTTATTTGTTCGCAACTTACTTTGCTGAAAATGAAAAGTTTACACTTTCGTCAACATTTGAGTTTCTTGAAGAGCTGATGTTTGCAAATTAGCCAAAATCAATTCCGCTCCGCTATCCGGAACCCGGGACAGGCAAAGTGAATATGTGGAGGTCGGGTATTGCAGCCATTGCAGGTTCATACACTATTGGCACTACAGTATATTGACTATAAAGGTCAATGAACTTTACAGCAACATAAAAAAAATGTTTGAACTCGTGACCGAGTAGCGTGTCCTCAGTCGTGTCCCGCGTAGTGTTCTGACAAGGAAAATGAATAAAATGTACAGTCGAACTCTAAGTTATAGGGAATCAGCTGATTGCTTAATGATCACGTGATGCATATGCTTTTTGTGCAATCCAAACTCTGCCCCAAGCAACTTCCATGAACACCAACCAGCCCTATAATTTAAAGTTCGAGGTTATAATTTTATTCGGGACATCGTGCGGGACAAGAGACGTTTCTTGGACTCGCGGCGGGACACGCCACCGAACACGAGTTCGGACAATTCTTTTTCAGCGTGTTATTGCGATGCGGTATTTTTAATGGTTACAGCACGTTATGTGCCGGTACATACGGTATATAAACACGATATACATCAATAAAATATTAAGCAATGAATTTTTTAACAACGAGTCCCTCCTTTTAACAACAACAAGGAGGTTCAGAAAACTCATTCGATTCATTCTCATTCATTTTTGAAAATGTCATCAGATAGTTCAGGAGGATTGAATAACGTCAGGTGAGGACAGATTTGGGTAGACACCAGCCAAAGCACAGTTTGCAGCTTTGCACATGGCGCTCAAAAAAGCTTGCGATGTAAATGATACGTCATGATATCTATAATACTAAGATAGTAAGAAAGTTTGCTTGATTGTTTGTCCGCAGCTTTTTGCTATATATAGCATCATCGGTAGCTTTCATTCCACTTTTAATTCATGACAGTGGAACGGTCCACATATTATCGATCAATTTTGAACGGGATGATTGTTGACGATCCTGAAGATGATTTCTGCTATACTGAACAGGAATTTCAGCGCAATGCAGCTGACTAATACCAGATTGATTTTCTATTTTTAGTATTTTAAACGGGTATCGGACTATCGGTTGATTGTTGCTGATCAAACAGCATTGTTTTTTCATGTTTTGAACGGAAGTAGCAGTTGAACGATAATCAACGAATGGAAAGTTAATGAAACAAGATGGATGTTTGATACTTTGAACTGGAATGGCTGTTAATTGTCGCTGATCAAAAAAGATTGTTTTTCGATACTTTAAACGGGAATGACACAGCAATGCAGCTGAGCAAAGAAGACTGATACGATAATTAAGCGATATTAAAGAAGCTAATGAAAAAAATTGATTTTTTAAATGTTTTAATGGCAGAGTTGTTTGTTGCTGATTAAAAAGATTGTTTTTTCTATATTAAACGGGTTGTATTGCTTGCTGATCAAAGATTATTACGTTGAATTGAAAAGCAGGTTCTGATTAAAATAACTGGCAAATTTTTGAAAATTCGGCAAAAAAATCTGTTGCTATTATCGATGCTGAAACCAGCGTTAACCAAACCACACAGTACCCGTCGTGACTAAATCAGTTTATGATCGAAAGCAATAAATTCAGCAAAAGCACGGTGGTTGACAAAAAAAACTGTTTTCAAAAAGAAACTGAAAATGCTGCGATTTTTAAAAGGCATAAAGCATCGACGGCTACAAATTGCTTTGAAAATGAACGATCATTGCACGGTAAATGAACAACATTGGCTTGAAGCAGCTCAAAATCAAAATCCAGTGCGTTTTTAGTCGTGGGCACAGGTCAAAAGGCCAAAATCCACAAAAATAATAATTGTATTTTGTCAGCTAACCGTGCCGTAGGCACGGGTTATCTGCTAGTACAGACTAACTCTATAACATATCCAACTAGCTGAGTGGTTGGTGATGGTGATGCCTACATTCTGTGCAAACCAGACTCCGCCTCTCCACAGCAATGTCTGCTGCATCGCTGCATCACGTGATAACTGTCTAATACCGTATTACCCCCATTACCCCCCCCCCCACCATTAGTCCCCCATAAACCCCCACCCCCGCGACAAGTTTCCGAAAAATCCCCCCACAAATAATCCCCCATGGGGGTTAATTGGAAACCTGTTTGAAACACATACCCAGCGAATTCAGTGGCTGAATGCAGTGACATTGATGAAATTGTGCTACCAAAGGCCCCAAAGGGATGAGTTAATGATAATTTTATTACAAAAGACTGTTACAAAAGGAAATCTCTGTGAAAAGTAGAAGTTTCTGCGACTTTCTTGCCTGCCATGCAAGGTATTTTTGCCATTTTTCAACAAACCCCCACCCTTAGAATTTCTTTGTAAATAAAAATGTAACCCCCCCCACCAATGGGGGTTTATTGTAGGTAATACGGTACTTCGTTAGAAATGGTCCAATACAACTCGAGCAATAGCGTCAAACACCTACCCACTACTTCTGAAACACTCTGCACTATCGTTTTCTAATTTCTCCCGTGCTCATGCAAGAAAACGTAAAAATCATTGAAAATCATCAAGTGCTACACGGTGTGGCTGTTTTTTGTCTCGGTCGTAATTTCGTTCTTGCATGAGAAATGGAGCAATTAATGGCCGCAAACAACAGAGATCTTTGACGACTACTTTAAAACTGTTCAACTTTTTGAGCTCAACTTTATTAACCGCTAACCAGTAGTAGTTTAAAATAACATAGTTATTGGCGGTGGTTGCCCAACGTCGGGTAGACTTTTGTGTGATCGCCAACCAATCAGCTGACGACCTACAATTTAGAGTTCGACTGTAGTTTGTTCACCAACACCAACTTCAATACGGTCGCCATCGGCAGCTCAACGCCGACGCACAATAGAAACGCAACGAGAAACGTCCAACAGACAGCGAGAAGCATGAACAGCGGATACGAAACGACAAAGTTCTGATCTACACGAAAGTCTGAAGCATCGAACAGCAGCAGCCAGAGAGCGTGCAGCGACTGAAAGTCGCACAGATAAACGCAGTACGTCACG
Source organism: Theristus sp. LFF4_11 (assembly GCA_030248135.1). Classification (NCBI taxonomy): domain Eukaryota; kingdom Metazoa; phylum Nematoda; class Chromadorea; order Monhysterida; family Xyalidae; genus Theristus; species Theristus sp. LFF4_11. The sequence continues at coordinate 11,492 of JASANC010005405.1, forward strand.
TGCGACAGTGAACGGAGGGCGGCGCAGTCGAGTGCCGACTTGTACCAGCCGCAATTGTCCGCTGCTTGCAGGCGCAGCACTGCAACGGCGCCGAGCGTCGTGAACAACGTACGACCGAACGCATCGATCAAGAGCTGCCGGACGAGTGGGGAACAGTGACGACGAACGACGCCGGTGCTGAGCACGATGGCGAGCATTGCAAGCGAATAATAGCGGTGGTCAACTGGAAAAATGAATGAAATATCATCATTCAGTTATTGAGGGTTTTTCTAACCGATGGATGTTATCTTCCACTCCATACCCCCCCCCCCCCCCACCCGCTCTTCCCATCTTTAATCGGAAAGGCACTCCAAACTCCAGTTTCTTGGCGTCGGGGTTGGATGGATCGCGGGCGTCCCGATAAAAAGAAAGCAAAAATAAGCAAAAAATGTCTCCCAAAATGCCGAAAGTCCAACTGGTCGACCAGCTGCTTGTTGCATTCATCCGTTGTTGCGTTCCATTTGAAATGGTCGGCATTTCTTTTTTTGATTTGATTTTTCAGTCGACTAATTTTCTGGTTGTACAGGGTGCGTCCGGCGAGCAGTCCGATGACGTAGGCGGACACGCGCGTGCTCGGATGCTCGTGCGCCTGGAAGTTGTTGAGTCCATTTGTTAAAAAAAACTTTGATTTGAACCTGAAAAAAACAGTTTGCCACGAAACATGTTGAAAACACGTGAACTTTAACAAAACACAGATAACCACCGATTCAAAAGCTGTTCTCAGTTTTTTTGGAATGGATCTCAAGCTGAACTTCAAAGACACGGTTGTGTGTACTCCACGACATATACAGTGGCGGCCAGTGTTGGAACGCTGTGCGCGTGTGTGCGTGTGAGCCGTGTATTGCGCGTGTGTTGCATCAGCCGTACAAACGCTATAAAAGAATCCCATGCTAATTTTTTTTTGTTTTTTAGACCACTGATGTATCTGGTACATTATTCGCAGGTTTTTTTTTACTGAAGCACACATTTATTTGACAAATACCGAACATTACAACACGCCTTCATTGCATATGACTAAAGTAAAACTGATTCAAAATCATTGGCAAGAAAACTATTCTATGAAGTATTAGCGTTTGTTTGTGTTTGAATTATCTAACAGACGTGTATTGCGTTCATGTTTCGGGTTCCAGTCGGGTTGTATTGTTTATTCCGCTATATTTTCTTGCCAAATAATTTTGAAACAGTTTTACTGCCAAATGGAGGTGTGTTGTAATGTTCGGTATTTGTCCAATAAATGTATGCTTCAGCAAAAAAAACCTGCGGATAGTTATTATTAGTGTATTAGATACACTCAGTAATCACAAAAACAAAAAAAATTAGCATGGGATTCTTATAATAGCGTTTGTGAGCCTGATGATACACACGCGCGACACACGCGCACAAACGCGCGCAGCGTTCCAACACTTTTGGCCGCCACTGTACGGTATGGCCGATTAAACATGGCAGCTTTTTTCAGGGTGCAAGGAGCGCGCGAATTTTGAATGAAAGAAAAAAGACATTCAGAAAACAAATTGTGTGCCAAATTTGACGCGGTTTTTTAAACTACTGGATTATCCGCGATATTCTGTTCATTCTTTCTCCCTTGCACACATGATTGGGAATTCTGCTGGCATTTTCGAAAAAGGCAACTCCTAGTCTGCGACTAATCCCGCCTTGATTGGACTGCCTCATTTATTCAACCATACTGTAGTTTCTCAAAAATCCTTTCTCAAAAAAAGATTAAGAGACCCTCCGCTATAAGTGGGTACATTTTTGCCCCTCGCAAAAAATCGATTTCGCTCATTTTTGGCACAAAGGTGCCGTTACGTCCCAATATGAAAGTTCCGGCCCGTTTTTGAAAAAAAAGTCAACCCCAACGTTTTCTACAGGCTTGCGAAGTAGGCCAAGTCGAAAAAAGTTGGTATTTTTCCCAATTTATAAAAAATGCTAATTTTACAAACTCAAAAAAGAAAATAGAAAAAAGTGATCGAAACAAAAGTTGTACTATTTTTGCTACTCTTTCACATGATAATATTATTGTTGTCAAAAACTAAACCAAAAACTTGGTACAAACAAAAAACTGCAAAAAATGAGTTTTTTAATTTTTCAATTTTTTTACTTTTTTGCCTTTAAAAGCTCAGAGTTTAAATTGACCGTTCCAAATTTTACAGCATCGTTTTTGCCGCAAAAAACTGGTCAGGAAACTTGTAAATTAAAAAAATTTCAGAGGTATATATTTTAGATATTTGAGTTACAACATTATCCGAAAAAGTGCGATTTTTTGCTCAGACCAAAGTAATTCCGTTTTTATACGTACTCCATAGCAAAATCATCCACAGTGATCGGGATGAAAAATGTAGCATTTTGAATAGACTTTCAGGTGATTTGTTTATTTTTTGCAAATAACAAATTATGTTCTTGGTACAAAGCAAAATTCTGAACAAATAAGTTTTTTAACTTGAATTTTTTTGTTTTTCCGTGTGTAAAAGCCTCAAACAAGGATTTTAACCAAAAACTTTTAACACCACGTAATTCACCGTGTAAAACTGGTCTAGAAACCATTAAAGAAAAGACAACATACGGTGCATCAACAGCAGTTTCGAGTTTTCAATGTTTTTCAAAGGAGCCATTTTTACGCAGACTGAAAAAGCTCCTGTTTTGAAGCTCAAGTTCGAGTTCGCCGCGATGAAAACAAAATAATCACCACACCCGATCATAATAAAAAATAAACCATTTCGGATGTTGTGTCAGGTGGCTTACTCAAATTTTACAATTGTTAAACCATATTCTCGGTGCAAAGTTAAAATGAACAAATCTTGAGTCATTTTCGTCATAAGAAAACAATATTATGGAGGGGTCAAAAACTTATCAGCGCGTTTGTTCAAAGTAGACGGACGACACACACGTATCAAGTTAAAAAACAAGTCCTTCAACCGACGAAATAAATTCAACAATCATATTTTTAAAAGATCGGCTTTTTCAGAATACCGACCCCCCCCTTGAACACAGTTTTTCAAAAGTTTTCAAATTTTGAAAAAATTAACACCAATCGAACCGTCTCGATGCGCTGAGTTCGAAAATCACACCCCTTTTTATGTTTGAAAAAGAAGAAAAACCGTTTTTTTGAGGGATTTCAGAAAAATGGCTGTAACTCTAAATTTTACATGTTTCTGAAAATTAATTGGTAATTCGTGCTAATCTGTCCATTATTTCAACCTTTACACACCCGATTGGCGGATATCTTATCATTTTTGAGAAAGGAAACTCCTAGTCTGCGACTAATCTCGCCTTGAATGAGACTGCCATATTTATTCGGCCATACTGTACATGTACAATCCACGGTGAATGCCACCAGTAAATTCCCAGTCAGATCTGGAAAGGTGACAAGGCATGAAAACTTCGTGGGTCGGGATCGTCTAGGCCGCGATCTCTTGAGCCACGATTGTACATTTGCCAGTTTCAACAATATACAGTTGAAATAAATGTTACAACATGTTATAAACTGGAAATAAAATACGATTAGCACTGGCGGGATTCGAACCCACGAGGACTTGCGTCCATCGGATCATAAGTCCGACGCCTTAAACCGCTCGGCCACAGTGCTAACTGCAGAGGAGTTTTTTACATGCATGTAACTCTGTTTCTTAATCAAAACTGATTTATTGATTTGGGTTCCTTAATTGTGCTGTGTTGACAGCCAGCTGTTTTTCATAACTGTGTCTGTCTGTCTGTCTGTTCACATTCGGTCTGTCCAACTTTTTGCTATTCAATCTATGTAATTTTAATTCCATTCTATCAATTTGTTTCATATTTTGAGATTTTTCTTCAAATTTTTAATAAGAAAACGTTTGCATAATTTTTATTTCAATTTTTTTCAATTCATGAAGTTGGTTTGAGCTGAAAATGCGAAAAAAAGCCTTTCGGCTCGGTAGGACTCAGCAGTTTGGTATTTTTTAACCAAAATTTTAATCTGAAGTTCACAAGCTGCTATAATAATAGCTAAATTTTTAGCCCAATGGATCAATCAGTTGGCGTGACACCGTGCGAGAAAGTAAGTGCTGCCACTAAAGTAAAAATGGTAAAAAAAACTGTTTTGAAATTGAGCTTTTCAGTTGAAGTTCTTTGCTCTCTCGATAACATGTTGTTCATTGAATCATCACGACAAACTAAACGCAAGTATCGTCACGAGTGGAAGGGTGTAAACAAGCAAACGTGCCCCCATGGCATGGGGTCCACGCCAAAATGGCAGCATCCGAGTGGCTGTGTTGTTGATCGAGCAAAAGTTCGTCTGGTTGCACAGACCTGAAGAAAATATATAAAAAATAAACATGTTTCAAAAAAGTCAAGTTCTTCCAAATGTTGCGTTTTGCGTTTCCTGTGCGTTAAAAATTCAATCCAACAACATACTTTTTGCCATCCAGTTGTCTGAACCGAAAACCATTAGAAATTGGGTACAATTATCAGGCCCATGAAACGAGGAGGCTATTGTAAGCCCTAAAAACGCACATTTTGTGATTGTATCGGCCGTTAAACTGGTGCCCGGACTAACATCCTCTGGTTTTGCGCTGCCACTTGGCTCCGTGACGCAGCGATTGATGAACACATCCGGATAGGTGGCCGCCTCCACACACTCCGCTTTCACCCAACTTGGTTGGCCTAATTTTTGGACAGCTAAGATTGAAAATCTGCTTGGTTCGCCTATGAAGCTTAGCCTGAGAGTAGCCTAGCAATAGTTTTAGCATGGGAATAGCCACGGGCTATGCCCAAGAATAGCCGGTGTTTTTTAGAAGCAGTATTAACATGATTTTTTTTTACATGAAATGACCAGATTCTTATTCTGGTTTTTTGTTCATCTAATCATTCATGCAGCCACAATAAGCAGTGTTTAGACTAAAAAATAAAGGAAAACACCGAACCAGTCGAGAAAATCTGCACCAACTGCAGGCAGGCGGCCGCTTTACCGGCGTATTTCTGCGCGCAGTCTTCCTCGGTCGGATTCTGACATTTGTCCTTGCCCATGACGCGTTCGTTACAAACGTGACACCGCAAACTGCTGGCTGTGTTTTGCAAACTGCAATTATCATCCGCGATGGTCATTTTCGAAGCCCAATCGAACTCAATAGTATCTTTTTCATGCGGTTGTACCCTGCTATTATTGAGAAATGAAAAGCGTCAACGTGTGTTTGGGTGTCGATGGCTTTGATCCAGCCCTCTGCATGCAGCTTTCTCTTCTGCTTATGGTTTTCATGGGGACGGAAGGCTGAACGTTTAGAAAAGCGAAAAATCTCTAAACCTACCAAGTTGCGTTGCAATGAGCAGCGCAAAGACTGGAAGCGACGGGAAGCCACTAGGAGACACGTTCATTACAACGCCAAAAGTCAGTTTTAAAAGCAATAAAAATGTATCTGCGACTTTGGCTGATTATCACAAGCCCAGAAGTCCCATACCCAAAGTAAACCAATATTTTGCATTTCCAGGTTTGTACCGCAACTTAGCAACCAGCACACCACAAACAATGAGAAGGCATGCACAGCGTGGATTTTCAACAGGTCCATATGTTTCGTGCTGGTTTTATCACCATCAGTCAAACAGCGGGCAATTCATGCTGCTTTCAGCGCCCAGCTGATTCTCGCTCTGTGGCAGCTAAAAAGCTCATTACTAATTTTTCTAAACTTTTTTGGAACAAAGTGTTGGATGAACATACCACTTTTGCATCCACATTACCACATTTTTTACATTCAAAAATCAAAAATTGACACAAAACTTTGTTGTTTCTGGCAACTGCTCCCGGATGTTCAAGTCAAGCGATCATCAATGTGACAACTATTTTTTGGCCACTGTATTTGAAATGCAATGTTGCAAACCGCGTTTTATTCATATATTTAGTCACATGCATCTTACGTACCGTAAAGTCTTGCATATAAGGTTCCTCCCACTTATAAGACCCCCACCCAAAAGTGGGCGGAGTGTCACACGGCGGGAAACCAAAAAATTCAAATTTTTGACTTGGTCGAAAACCCATCCCGTTTATAAGGCCCGGACTTCCTAATCTTCTCTTTATAAGACCTCCTCCCACTTATAAGGCTGTCACACAAAATTCCACTTTTTTCAGAAATTTTATGTTTTTCAAATTTATATAAGGAGACCTTATATGCAAGACTTTACGGTATTTTTGTTCTTTTGAGCAATAATTGCACAAACTGGCAGTTGACATTCGCAGACATTCGCAGACATTCGAAAGCTGGCAGTCAAAAACGTGGCAATTACGCCTGACATTAGTCCGTTTGATCAAATGAAATTTACTGTCTTCAACTTGTACTTACTGTAAGTTTTGCTGTTAGGGAAAAGGTATGTATAACCAAACAACTCAACCAGTCTCAACACCGAACAAAGCAAACAATAACAAAAAACCATCATACCCATTCACCAGCTCAATTGCACGTTTTCGAAGCATGTAAATGCTCAGCTAAACTTGATGCTTCCAAGAAACTGATGACACCCGATGAAGCTATGCCGAGAATTCATCATAATTCGACTGAACGGCATTTTCGCCAGAAGCTCGGGCGGCATTTTTCGATTGCCCCTGAGCGAGTAAATCGATTGAAACATTCGTTGTTGTCGTAGTTCCGAGCGGTAGTCGCGATCCAGCACGTAAATGCTCATGTGCACCGCAACACGGTTGAACAGTCGGCCGGTCGGATCTCGTGGGTTCTGTGAAAACTTTGAATTCATCACGGTGATTGGTTGCTGCGCTGTTCAGATCAGCCTATTCAGGCCAGGATCGTGTTTCGACACGTGTTTCTGGCTATAGTCGCCTGGATATTTTTTTGCGGGAAATCGTATCTTTTGTGTCTTTTTTCGTACAATTCATTTTTGTAGCTCCTCCACCGGTTTCAGAAACCAGAAGGGACTGAACTCCTAAGGTGGGTTGATGAAGGGGTGAGTTCACCCTGATGGTCCCGTGGCCCAATGCCCTTGCCATGAGAGCGGGACAGCCTCTCTATTGGACCCCGCCCAGTGCCGGTGGGGGAAACCAGTGATTCCACAATCGTAATACTAATTTGACAGAAAACGTTTCCCGTTGAAAAAAAAATTCTGGTTCTCCAACCAAACAACATACAAAATACTCTGAAACTCAAACTTTTTAAAATTTCAAAACCCCGCCGACCGCCTACCAGTGCACTGCCAGTGAGCGCCTCCCACAATGGCGCCGAGACGCCCTCCGCTCGCAGCAGTTGCTCTTGCGTCGGCAGACAAAAGTTCAACTGAAGCGTCTGCTGTGGTCGGTGGTGCGAATGGCGGGAACTTTGAAATTCGCGACCGATCGCCGTCGAGCGATAGTTGAAGCTGGCACGTTTCAGCGCCTCGGCACAGCTGATCCGTCGACCGTTGTACGAGAGCCACGCCGTCAGTTGCGCCGATTCGCGGTTGGCGCCGAACTGAGCGTCTCGGTCGTTGTGACAGAAGTCGCAGTAAAGGCTGTGCGATTGGTGGTTTTGACGGTGTTTTTGCGCTAGACTCATTTTGTTAGAAATGTAAATCGAAAACCTTTGATTTGATTCTAACGTATCTCGGAGAGAACGAGTTATTTCACCAATTTTGAATTATAATTGCGCAGCGGCAAACAATTGAAAATGAATTTTACTATCTGTGCCTGTTGTCGCAAAAAAGAAAATAAAAAGGTATTATATTTGTCAATAAGCACCATGGTTGAATACTGGTTTAGTAACGTGCAACAACAACGTGTTATATAAGTCCTAAGTAGTGTCGGGGTGTTGAGCAAGCTCAACCTGTTGTGTTTCAAGTTGATACTCACGTACTCCAAAGCAGTACAATGTTCACAAGCGTGCTCCATGTTCTGCGCATTTCTTATGAGGTTTTCGTCATGTTGTCGTAGGTGAATGCCGTTGAAAAAGGCCCGGACAACAATGTTTTTGGAAGAGGAGTTTCACAAAACCAAATTCAACCCCTCAAAGCAACCGACCAATCGCTGCCGAATCCGCCGCACTGCGTACGCGCGTCGTAATCAACACAGCCGTTCAAAGTGGTCGACTGCATGAATTCACCGAAATTCTCGTTTCTCGCTTCGGTGATCCGATGTGAAAGTTGAACGTAAAGCCAAAGATTCGTGTTCAGCAATTCAGTCGCCTGCACGTTTCCGACTAGCTTGTAACAGCCTGCACTGAGAACAACGAGCTTCAATCTGCAGTGGAGTGGTGTTGTGTGCGTGTATTATATAGTGAAGCCGGTAATTCTTACCGGGGTTGGCTGTGTCCCGTACAACGGATGCAGACGTTGAATTTGGAAAGATCAGTTTTTCTTTCCATTTGTTACCTGAAAATAATTGGAAAACACTTTTAGCATCGAAATTCGGATAAAAACTTCGAACAGTCAGAAAAATTGCAGATATGGTAGGGCACGTGTGCACGATACCTCAATTACCACGGCGCGAATGACGGGCCGCAAGGGCTTCTAAAAGGGTGGGCCGGGAATGGGTGGGCCGTTAATGTTGGAACGCTAATGTATGGCCGTAAATGAGTGGGCCATAATGACCCCGAACGTCTATATGCACATTTTCGTCCACCAGTGCATTTTTTCTGCGTATGCCATCTTGTAACACTAACACTACGTTTTCGCGCCTACGCCACGAACCACTCAACAAATTGTTGAGCTACAATAGTTTAACAAACTCAGCATTTTTCGCTAATTTTCACGTATTTTAGCCAAATGATGGTGCAGCACATTTATCGCGCAAAAAAAAGCGAAAATGCGAATTTTCTTCAGCTACACATCAGTGGCAGCTCAGCTCAACAATTTGTTGAGTAGGCGTTCCACTTGTGTGAAATCAACGAACCAAAGCCCCTGCATCTCGAATGACTGTGAACGTGGAAATCGACGTGTTTTGCGGCGGCACGGGTAAAAATCGTGATGAAAACGAGAACTATCAGCAATGTGAATAACGAAAGAATGTTGCAATCAGCCGCAGATTTCATTTTATTTCTCGCTCGCGATGTGTTTTGAGAAAGGACAAAATATGAAATTTTGCCAGTTTTGCTAATGACATCGGTGTTAATTCGATGGATTTCAGAACCGCAGCACCGGCTAGAGATGCATGCAGTATTGCAGTGTATCCTGTAAAT
>JASANC010005406.1:0-12162 GCA_030248135.1 Theristus sp. LFF4_11
AACGGTTTTTTTCGGTATAAAAAACGGTATAAAAAACGGTTTTTTATACCAGCGCCAAAAAATGGCCAAAATAAATTACCGATATTTTACCGCGTAAATTTTGTTTTTTTTCCGGTTTTTTATACCGCCGAAGGACCCAAATTTCAATTTTTGAAATCACTCAAAATGCACTGTATTCCGCATATCCATTTCAATTTTCATTTTCGCCACTTCATAACTTGATGTTCCATAGTTGTTCCAGAGCCGAGGGGTTGGGGGGGGGGGCCGATATAGATAGCTGGAGCAAATTTTCTAGATAGATAGATAGCTGGAAAATTTTGGGGGGGGCCGCGGGGGGGGGGGCCATGTGACTTTGGGGGGGCCGGTCAAAATTTTGAAATTTGATAGATAGATAGCTAAAACAATAAAAAGCTATAAAAACAGCAAAATAATGCTAAAAATACACTAAAAATCAAGTATAAGCGCGTATTTTACCTAAAATTAGCGAAATTTTCAAGAATTACGAGCAAAAATGGTCAATTTTGCTCAAAAATTGACTCATTTTATGTCCTCGAAGACAAAAATTTTTAGATAGATAGCTGGCTGAGAATTTTTTTTAGATAGATAATAGCTCAGCCGAAAAAACCTGTTTGATAGAGATAGATTCGAAAATTTTTTGGGGGGGGCCGGCCCCCCCCAGGCCCCCCCCCTAGAACAACTATGCCCATAGTTGTTCCAGAGCCGAGGGGTTGGGGGGGGCCGATATAGATAGCTGGAGCAAATTTTCTAGATAGATAGATACGGTATTACCCCCATTAAACCCCCCCCCCCACCATTAATCCCCCCCCCCCCCACCAATAAACCCCCACCCCCCCGACCAGTTTCCGAATAATCCCCCCCACAAATAATCCCCCATGGGGGATTATTGGAGACCTGTTTGAAACACATACCCAGCGAATTCAGTGGCTGGTTGCAGTGAAAATGATGAAATTGTGCTACCAAAGGCCCCAAATAGGTGAGTTAATAGTAATTTCATCACAAAAGGCTGTTATAAAAGGAAATTTCTATGTAGAGTAGAAGTTTCTGCGACTTTCTTGCCTGCCATGCAAGGTATTTTTGCCATTTTTCAACAAACCCCCACCCCTAGAATTTTTTTGTAAATAACCCCTCCCCCCCCACCAATAATCCCCCCCCACCAATAAACCCCCACCCCTAAAAGTCGCTGACGTATTAATCCCCCATGGGGGTTTATTGGGGGTAATACGGTAGCTGGAAAATTTTGGGGGGGCCGCGGGGGGGGCCATTTGACTTTGGGGGGGGGGGCGGTCAAAATTTTGAAATTTGATAGATAGATAGCTAAAACGCTAAAAAGCTATAAAAACAGCAAAATAATGCTAAAAATACACTAAAAATCAAGTATAAACGTGTATTTTACCTAAAATTAGCGAAGTTTTCAAGAATTACGAGCAAAAATGGCCAATTTTGGTCAAAAATTGACTTATTTTATGTCTTCGAAAACAAAAATTTTTAGATAGATAGCTGGCTGAGAAATTTTTTTAGATAGATAATAGCTGGGCCGAAAAAACCTGTTTGATAGAGATAGATTCGAAAATTTTTTGGGGGGGGGGCGGCCCCCCCAGGCCCCCCCTAGAACAACTATGTGATGTTCCGGAGAACACAATTCACGCTCTTGGTATAAATAAAGCACCCTGAGACCCGTGTCAAGTGTTGCTGGCAACAGCACGGAATCGTTGCTGTCAAATTGCGACAGCACGGATTCGCAGTCCCCGTCGGCAGCGTCAGCTGCTGCCACTGAGAACATTGCTGCGCTTGCATCGGCAAATTGTGTGGACAGCTCTGATGACGACTTCACTGATGATGATGGTGACGGCTGCATTGATGATACTCATGATGATGATGATGAATAGACAAAAATCGGGTGAATGGCTAATATTTATTCAGTCAAATTTCCTGAAATTTTGTGTCTTTGAACTCGGAAATTGCTCAAAGTTTTGTTGGTGATGTCGTCGTGCTGTTGTATGTACTGGTGATAGTGACCCGAATCTCCATCAGATTTTTTTGCTCTTTCAATTTTGTTCTTGGTTCACTTCTTTCGTCTGTGTGGGTTCGTGATTCTTTTTGTCTTTCGGTGATCTTTTGTGTTTAGAAATGCGGTAAAATTGTTGTGCAGTTACATATCTCTCGATCGTGTCAGTTCAATTGATTTGCATGTATCACATTCCTTGCTGTTTCAAATATCAATCTGTCTTGCGTTAGTTTTTTTGTTTTAAACTCGCATCTGATAATTTTTCTGATGCTGCATTCTCTCTAAGCGCCACCGATTCAAATAAAATCAAGATTGGAATACGTTTCCATTGAAACACATACAGTTTCTGGCTAGAATTGTGGTCTTTTACTCATTATTCAGCGGTTTGCGTAAAATCAGAGTACCAGAAATTGTCGCAATCACAAGATTCTTCAAATACTGGGTCGGTAAAAAAACCGGGTATAAAGAACCGGACGCGGTATAAAAAACCGTTTTATATACATGGATTTGAAAAAAAACCGTTTTTTACCACCCCTACGCGAGCGAACCGGAATGTTGCGTGACGTCTCAGCAACGACGAGCACAAGCTCCAGCAGTTTCTCCGTGTCGTTGTCGACGGCGACGTTGGCGAAACAGACGAACGCGCAAGAGGACGACAGACCGCTGAGGGCGGAGCCAGTGAGCTCGGACGAGGCCGACTATTTGACGGTGAATGGCGACCAGTACGTCGTCGTCGGGTGCGTCATTCGTCGCGAGTGCTGCTATGAATTCCAGGGTTCCCTATTTTCATGGGAAACAGTTATGCAGTTCTGGTTTAGTTCTGATTTACAAACTTTACAAAGTTCTAAATCTCGAAAAAAACGCACGAAACGTTCAGGACCGCCTTGCTGCTGCTGCAGATGATCGCGCAATACTGCGACTGCTTGGAGCGGATGCCGTTTGTGGCGCAGGAATTGCTGATAAAGTGCGTTTCGGTTTTGCTGGAATTCGTTCAGTGGTATCGCGTTTTTCGCGTGTTTGCATTTCGTCAACCGTTGCTGCTTGCCAGGCTGGTGGAATTGCTGAAAAGCTTCAACTCGCGCACGTGCCAGCTGATCCTGGGTGCAGGCGCGTTGCAGCTCGTCGGACTGAAGACGATCACCGTGAAAAATTTGGGTAAGCGAGCGAGGCATCGGCTGTGTCAAGCGACATGCTGACCATACTTGGTCATCAATGATTCAGGACTCTGGGAAGGTTTTTTTGCAACGCAGAGATTGCAGCGTTCGCGGCCAAACAAACACACTGGCTGCGTTTGATTTTCGTTCGCGCAGCAAGCAAATTGACTGTACCGGATACAGAGTGGAAAGCAATCAGTTGAAAGATGGTTCTGTGCAGCGCTCTCGTCGCGTTGCCTCCAATTGATCGTCTATCACGTGCCGTTTGTGGAGCGCGAATTCCGCCAGGCGTTGGCGTCATCCTCGTCAACGCATCACAACAATGCAAACGCAAAGCACAGTGCCGCTACCAACCAGAACCAATCATCGACAGCGACAAATGTCATACGTCACCTGCAACAGGTGGTCACCGATTACAACGACCACATCAACGAGGTGAACAACAAGCTGATAAGTGTCATGGAGTTTCAACTGTCAACCGTCGTTGCTAAGGTATGTCCACTTATGAGTCTTCGTTAAGGTTAAGAGTCGTTCATTCGTTTTGCTGAGCTCCCAAAGAAAAGATCAACTGAAACAAACATCACCAAAAGTGTTGTAATTGCAGTCTGCACTCATTTTTGATCGAAATCAGTTGATTTATTTGTTGGATGTGTATTTGATCTGTTGCGTGACTGGATTCATAAAAACAGTGCGCAGTCTTCGGGGGGGGGGGGCTCGGTTGACATGAGAATTTTCTTGAAAATTCTGTGTTTTTTTGTTCTAGTAGAACTTTACGTGTTTTTTGTGGGCAGTGGACTGCACCACCATTCTGCAACCAAAAAATAAGTTAAGATGTCGAAAATATGTGAAGTGTGAACGTTTGTGAAATTCTCTTTTGCCTTTCTCAGTGGGAATTCCGTGGCTCGGTGCCGTCTGCGAGTTTCCAGATGATTGGCAAACACCTGCGACGCTTCCACGAGGGGCTCACCGCTGTGCTGCCGGACGATCAAATTCAGGTCTGGTGATTTTTTGTGGATTCTTTTTGTAAACAAATTTCGTTTTTTAGCAGAATGTTCATTTGTTGAACATCAACAGTTATAAGCTTTTGGTATTCGTACGTTTTCGTGCTACGAAAGAAGGGTCCATTGATATTGACGTGCGTCGATGCGCAGAGAGACTAGACCTGGTGTCGTGAAACGCGTGTTTCTAACGTGACCAACATGATTCACGATTCAAGACCATTATTCATGAGTGTGTTGTTTTACAATTTGAGAACTAGTAGCGCAGTTTATGGTGGCTTCGATTCATTTTTGTTGCGCGGTGGCAAAATTATCGAACTGGCCCGCTAGTCACTATGATTTTTTTCTTTGTTCGTTGTTGATGGGCGTGTTCATGATCGCGGACGCTAATGGGCGGACCGCTGGTGGGTGGGCCGGTAATAACGGGACGCAAATGAGCGCACGCCGTGCAGGACTGTTGCAAGCATTTGCTGTTGTGCGTGACGTGTGTTCTCGCTTACACTGCAGATGCTGCTGTTTCGTGTGCACGACAACTTCAAGCGGTCGCTGCGGTCGCGTCTGCTCGAGATGGACATCACGCCACGCGACACGAGCACGTGGAGGTTCGATGGGCGGCTTTGTGCTTGTTTCAGTTCGACCTGTGCAATTCGTCCATTGTGGAATGATGGTGCAATACTGGAGTCGAATTGTGCTCTCTCGTCTCACAGTAATGGACGATAAGTTGAACCAACAAAACTTTGCAGTAAAGTCGACACTCTGAAGGCGACAGACAACACCATCTAGTTTTTTTTGTCCGTACGCACAGACGTCGTTCGAAATCCCGTGCGCAAACTAATCGTGTCCGTCGTAATGCATTACGATAGCACACACGACACGATTTCTAAATCGCGTGGCCATTTTTTAAGTGTCGTGTCCGTGTGTACGCACAAAAAACTAATTGCGAAATCCCACTTGAACCTTGTGCCACTGAACTTGAAACAAACTTGTTTGTAATTTCGCGTAAATGTTTCTTTAGTTTCGTGAATACTCGTTTGAATTGACTTTGTGATTGTTGTTGCAGCCTGGTGTGTTCCGAGTTCAGCTATTACATGGAGGTGCTCAGGTCGATTCCGTGCTGTGCGACGTTGAACGACACGATGAACGATGTGATGGCGTTGAATCGGTGATCCTCCCAATACTATTCTTTGAGACATGGCAGACTGTTTCACGGAGACGTCAAAAAATGCGTTTTTTCTTCAAGTTTAGGAATCAATTTTCGAAAGCTCAAAGCTTCTGTAATGTTATGATAAGGTTGCACTTCTTGGAAAGGGTGTTTTTTGGTTCTTGCATGCCTTTCAGTTATGTTCTTTATATTATTTTTTGGATACATTCGACATAATGTACGTATTTATTTCGCTGCAACCAGTTTCTTGTCTGTGATACGGATTCTTTTCAAACTATTTATTTCCGATGTCCCACTGCACATCTTGTTTGTTCGATGTTCGACTTCTTTCGTTTGGTGGCCTGGACTGAACGGTGTTTTTCAAAATGTGGTTGTGTCTTACCTGTGTCAAATAATTGTCCTGAACTCATTATGGTACTTTATTTCGTAAATCTTTGGTACACGGATTTTCATAGCACGTCTTCTATTTCAGTTTCTATTCATTGTTGTTTCATTCCAGCCAGAGGTGCTTGAAAATATGTTTGATAAAAGAACAACTTAGCCGCTACAACACCGAATGTATTTTGTCTTTAATATACATATTTATGATTATTCTACATGAAATTCTACATTCACAATTTTAGCTAGAATTGCTGCCAATAAGTTGACGCAAGTAAAAATTCCGAAATTTTCATGTTTAGGATTTTGTTCTCTTATCAAGGCCATTTTATTGAGGGTCCATTAACGTCCATGGTAGCGTGCGGATTCTTTTGACGCCGACCGTTCAAAGATGGACGATTGTGCATTCCAACGGCTCTCGCCGTCGAATTCGGTTTTCGAACGACCTTCAACTGATGGCGCATTGCTGTTTGAGCGGACAAGTGTGGATCATCGGGGAAGGAGTTGATGCGGACATCGTTCAGAGGACTTCGGTATACGCCTGGTGACACTGGTGTGTTGTTGAGCGACTGGGTTGTGTTGGCATCAGTTGGTGGCTGCAGAAATGGATTACCATTGTTAGCAGTTGATTGCTGTGGCAAGAATGGATTGAAAGGACTTTGAACATTGTGAGATCCAGGTGGTGGGGGCAGGCGAATGGTGGTTGGAGTTGTTAAATTGTGGCAGGGTGGCTGCTGTGTCGACGGTATCACCAAATGAGGGCTGAGACCGTGGTGTGGCGAATATGGCGCTGGTTGACTGGCGTGTGGTGGCGGTGGCGGCGGTAACAGATGCTTGCGAAAACTGTTATGCTCTTCATCGCAACTCAGGTTTCCGTTGTCATCATTCATTGGCGGCAAATCGTAGTCACGATTCGCATTGTTGAACAGTCTCACCACTGGCTTTTGGTGATCGTTGCGTTGTGCTTGTTGATAGTAGCTGGCCAGCGGATACGTTGATTGGTGATCGTAATCGGCATGGTTGCCAAGAGTCATGGCGGCCGAATCATAGTGAAACTGTGCACCGCTGTTGTTGACATCATCTCGACCATCCAACCGCTGATACTGATTTTGTCGCCATGCCGCGAATCCGGTGAACGGATTGAAGTTGCTGATGTTGTTGTGGATCGAGTTGCGCAGCAACGGTTGACTGTTGTGGTGAATGGTGTTGGCGCTGTTATACGCCGGCGGCGGTTGGTGATCGACAATGGTCGGGTGCAGTATCGAGGAATAGTTGTTATTGTGGTTGATGCCGTAACCGTAGCCGTGCGCTGTGCTGATTGGCTCGTAATACCCGTAGCCGGTGGTGTTCCCGTAACCGGGGTAATTATTGTTGTTCAAATTTATCAAGCCAATACCGCCAATATTCTCGCCGTCATGCCACGGCTGCCAGTAAGACGCCCAATAGAACGTGTTGCCCCTGCTGCGTTGCCAGGCTTCGTAGAAGCAGCGGAGCAGCGCAAGGAACGCGCACACCCCAATGAGACCGCCCGCCACGGGCGCAAACAGGTTGAAGATGCTGCAAACAGGTTGAAGATGCTGCAAACAGGTTGAAGATGCTGCAAACAGGTTGAAGATGCTGCAAACAGTTTTAATTAATTTTCCTTTTCAGCATATTTACATATTGTTTAACCCACGCGAAACAATCATGAGTATTTTTCTGAATCGCGAACCAAACCATTCAATCAACACTTCAATGGTCCAAGTGGAAATTTCTGTTTTGAATGAGTACGTACATGTAGGCTGCGTGTACGGGCAAAATGGTAAATCTTTTCGATAACTGCGGAATGTTACCTTGAAAATCCGGGAATGTTAACTTGAAATTTGATGTTACCGAAAGTGTCACAATGCTGCCTAATGCTTTCTCAATGCAAAGCACTTATCGAAATGCCAAAAACCACCAATTGTCACTTACATGACAATAATGCTGCGTCCTGATGGCTTCGACGCGCCTGGCGTCACAGCATAGTAGAGATCACCGGGCACTGTGGTCGGCTGTAAAGCCCTTTCCATGGCTTCTGTCATTCGGAAGAAAGTGATAATACCAATATACCGTGTACAGTATGTTTATTCAAACCTGTCACTTTTTTTGTGGGATACAAAGCTTTGCAAAAGAAAGAAACGCGATCGGAGCGGCAAGACAACCTATTTTAGCCACGCATGGCTTTTTGATTTCAGCCAAACCTGATACATTCGTTCTTCTTCCAGTAATTTTAAATTTCGCATTAGGTGACAGTTCTCTACAGGGTGAACCAAAAAAAGGTTCCAATTCTAAAATGCTCTCACTGGCGTGTGCTGAGGTGTTTAGAGATGAAAATTGGAACACTATTAGAAAACAGTTGGAGGTTTTTCTGACTATTTTTTTTTCACGGTATGTTGCCCCTATCACTCACTACAGCAGAATATCTGAAAAACATGAAAAATCGACAAATGTGGTGAAATAAAGAGGGTTGATTTAGCTGAAACAAGAACCTCATGGCTTAAAACTTGGAACACTGTTAGAACACTTTGAGAATTTTATTTTTGTGATCAAATTTTGCTTGGTTTACTCGTTTCTGTTCATTTTTTACAGTGCAATTTTCAAAAAATAGCGATTTTTGACGAAAAACAACGTTCATTCATAATCTCACTGTTTATCATTGCTCATAAACGGACTTCCGAACTAATGTATCGCCATGCGGGGCAAAATTGAATTTTGTACAAATTGCCGAACCACTATGGAAAAGTTATTCGCATGTTTCGACCAATTGGCACACCAGACTCGCTTCTCTGCCGTCCACTTAACCATGATGGCAGCAACGACTGAAAATGGAATTGCATCTTTCACTGCAGAAAATAACCAGTCTGCTATGGTGAAAAATATTGTATCAGAGTGGCAAATTGTGTGAATTAAAAAAAGAAAAACAGTTTGCACCTGGAAAG
Source organism: Theristus sp. LFF4_11 (assembly GCA_030248135.1). Classification (NCBI taxonomy): domain Eukaryota; kingdom Metazoa; phylum Nematoda; class Chromadorea; order Monhysterida; family Xyalidae; genus Theristus; species Theristus sp. LFF4_11. The sequence goes on from JASANC010005406.1 coordinate 8,679, forward strand.
ATAAATTCGCATCTGTTCTGGGCAGAACCGCTCACGCACGCTCAGACTCGAAGTGAAACATCAGGTTGATCAATGACTGTTTAAATGCAATTCAGCATTCGGCATTTCCAAGCTACTGTGTGTGCATATTGTTTTTTCATCTTTTTTTGAGTTGTGAACACTCAGGTTGTCACCAACGTTCATCATTTAGTCTTTGTTACAGCTAAATTAACCCTCTGCATTTCACCACATTTGTCGATTTTTCATGTTTTTCAGATATTCTGCTGTAGTGAGTGATAGGGGCAACATACCGTGAAAAAAAATAGTCAGAAAAACCTCCAACTGTTTTCTAATAGTGTTCCAATTTTCAGCTCTAAACACCTCAGCACACGCCAGTGAGAGCATTTTAGAATTGGAACCTTTTTTTGGTTCACCCTGTATATTCCGAAAAAAAAACAGGTTTTAGGTTTAGGTGACAGGTTTTAACAAACCGACTCTATATACGGTGTTTTCATGTGTGGGTGTCTGTTGATGTACGAACAACATGATTCTAAACTCTTTGGAGAAGAATGTAGTCGATCGTCGTAGTATTATGGATTTATTCAAACGTGTCCGGACTAACGTGACGTCATTTTATTTAAAAACGCCCGTTTGTCAAAGTACAGGCACTAAAATTTCAGTTTGGTGTGACTGATTCGACATTCACCATTTGTTTACGGGAAGAAATCGGCTAAACGGAAAGTATGGTTTGCTGTGAACGACAAGCGCATGTTTTCTGGCACATGACGTCATTTCAGTGGGACACGTTTAAAAAAATAGGCCATAATCACATCGTTGGTGTTGGTGTTATCTCTCAAATTATCTGGTTGTCGATTGATAAATACAGAGCGAAAAAAAAATTGAAAACCCCACCACGGTGTGAGACTTCTTCGTGCGTTGGGAACGGTATTCAACGCAATGGGGGACACACATTTTATTGCAGAAAGACTTATGAAAATATAGCCTCATACTCCATCGGGACCCGAAAGTGTTATTGTTGGATTCAAAAAAAAGTTTTCCGTTTTTCTTCATTTATTTGCCCGAAAGTGTTGTTGGTTGTCTGTCATGCGGTTGCGGCCATGCTGATTTGCAGCTTGCTGGTAAGTTTTTTTGTTGTTCTTCATAGAACTTTCACTTAAAAACTACAAAACAAAGCTCAAAAAGTTCAAAAATCGAACCAAGATGAGTACGTTTCAAAACGTGCGAAGAACAAGAATATCATGCATGAAAAAAGATACTGAACTGAAACCGAACCGAACCTATCTACAAATTACCAAAAAACCATGGTTCGAAAATAAATAAACCTTTCTGTCGAAAATGGAGCACATGGTGGTGATGCGATCGCAACGTGCTAAGCAAGAGAAAGCTGAAAAAGCTGAAGAAATGATATACCAACAGAAGATGGGAAACAGTATATGAAAAGAAAGCAAAACAACAACTGCAAAGGCCATTTAGAATCACATGGTGCGTGGCGCTGCTTTACTGTGACTTTCCATGACTCGTGCAAAAGCGCATAACGAAAAAAGCTAAAATCTTTGGCGTCTCAGCCTGTGCCTCCATCCGATAAAACTGTATCGAAACAAACCACTACTTTTGTTCACGACACGACGCAACACGATGCCAAAGAGAGCAAAGGGGATACATCTTCTTACTTTTGTGTTATGGCCAAAACTTGAACACGCACATGGCGTGGCACAGCAGAACAAACGTTAGGCTGTAATTTCTTTACCAAACATATTGAACTTTACTTTAACATACGGTCAAGCCCAACTTAAGAAAAATGTGAAAAACGTTAAAAAATCAAATTTTTGTGAGACACTGAATTTTTATACAAACTACAATTCAGAGTTTTTTGTGCAGTTGAGCTGTTCATGCGGGCGCGGATGTATGTGAAAAAAGATGGATGTATCCGGCGTTATACTTGCATTTGCATATTGCATTAACATACATCATATGAGTGCATTGTTTTGGCCACAACGCACATAAGAGTGCAGACAAAAAATTTAAAGTGAAAAAAGTTCGAAAAACACGAACAGTAACAACAATGAGATGCTGATGACGTAGGACGTCGTGCCGTCTGTTCACCGAAGCGTTTTCGGACCCGACAAATGTACAACAGACAAAAACATAAAACATGCAGATGCAAGCACAGTAGAAAAGAAACAATTGTCTGCCATGATTTTTGCATGTCAACAGTATTCTTTCGCATTCAAGTCCTTTTTGTTGATTTTTTTCTGCACACACAGCCTGATTGGCTGGCCACACTCGCAAATTGCCTGAAAATGATAGTGCGTTTGTCTGTGTGTGTGTGTGTGTGAAAAAACATGTGTAATTTGGTGTAGCTTTCTGTATTATCCGTACAACCATAAAAGTACACTGAGCTAATATCAATTTTTTTAAGTTCTGCGACTGAATGCGTGTGCAGACGTGAAAAAAATTAGTTCAATCTTTATGTGGCAATTCAAAGTCGCCTAAGTGACTCGGCCCTACGTAGGGGACTCGGATCCCTTCACCAATTTTGAATTCCCGCGTCCTGCATGGACGATTTGCACTGTTTACCTATCTATGGGCGCATTGAGTTGCAGGACCAAAATAAAAGATCATATTTATTTTCTTCATTCTCTTGACAAAATGAGCATGCAGGTTTTTGCAATGTTATAAGTTCAATGAATAATAGAAATAGAATTCATAAAGAGGCGATTAGCACAGTACTGATCGTGGACCAAAAATTCAACAAAAGTCATGTGAATGACTGACTGAATAAATGAATCTCACTCAGTCAATGGCTGAATGCAATCATTCAGCAATCAGAGCGCAGCAGTGGCCGTCCGTTCAGCATCACCGAGCGTGTCACCACGAGACTTCCCTCGATCACCATCACCATCACCATCACCATGCTGCACGTGTTCGGCGGCGCACTTCTTCAAGTCCTGATTGTTGTAGATCGGCAGGGGCGCGCGCAACGCCGTGACGCGACCGGTGGCCAGCGTCTGCTGCGCGTTACGCAGCGTGAACGTGACACCGGGCAGCAGTGGCATTCGTTTCAGCAGGCTGATCGTGACAGCCGTGTGCTCGCCGGGCATCAGCAGCTCGCGCGCGGCAGGCAACGCGAGACGCGCCGATTGGTGCCTGCAAAACGGAGCTTCACAAGCGCTGCCGCCAATCGTTGACATGTACGAACGGTTGTAGTGCTCACGAAAGTTGCCAATAAAGTTGCTACTGAGATGCGACAACTTTCAACACACACGTCGTATCTTATAACACGTATAGTGAATTTCGTAGCAGACATTAAAGATGGCGCAGAATCGTGCACACAATTTGTGCTTGCAATTGCGACCGGCGCTCTGAAATATCTGTATCAGTCAGTGATCAGATTTGCGCTTCACGTGATCGAGAAAACCGAACGAAGATCAGACCTTGAATCACATACTAAAGCATAGCAACCAAGCGCACCGCATACCAACCA
>JASANC010005407.1:0-21358 GCA_030248135.1 Theristus sp. LFF4_11
CAAGACACTTACTTTCAGGTTCAACCAGCTATGCTATCTGCCACATGGCGAGAGCCCACTCTTCAAATCATCGTATCGAAAACACGTACCATGATTTCGCGATCACGTTGCGGGCAACTGACAGACGCAAGTTTAACACGTTAGTTTAGCTCAGCACGCAAGTTTTAACATGTGGCCATGTTATCGGGTATCTGAAAAACGGTCGTGTGATGTGGTATTAACCAACATCCCCGCTCCAATTGTTTAACAATATATCGCACAACTCCATTGTAGACCTATAACGTACGCCAATCAACAAGATATCATGTTCATCTCATGGCCTACCGACTGAAAAAACATGTTCTAAGTTGCAAGAAAACGATTTCTGAAACGATATTTCAATTCAGTTAAGTCATTTCAACGCTAAAAATTGACTCTAGAAGTCATCCAAATCGAAAAACATGGAGTACGTCGGTCAAACTGACCAAATAATGACATGTACCTAAGCACACAAAGAAGTTGCCCCCATGAAATTTTGTCGCTCAAATTTGAAAGGAAAAACGCTAAATTTTGCTGCAAAATCTTTGAAATTACAATGAAGATGGTCAAGTTATCATATATTCAGCTTATATTATGGACTTTACAGACAAAAAATCATGATTTTCGAAAAAAATTTAGGGTGTGCAGAAAATTTTGGGGGGGGGCGGGGCGTCCGCCAGACAAAATTTCATGGGGGGGGGGGGGGGGGTGGGGGGGGGTGTCGGCAAATTTTGAGGGGGGGGGGGGTCCGATGGGGGGGGGTGCCCGGTTTTAGGGGGGGGTGGCACGGTGCCCCCACCTAGGGTTGTTAAACAAAAATGAAAATTTTTTTTTAAAAAAAAAAAGTGATTAAAAAAAAACAAAAATGCCGATTTTTTTTTAAAAAAAAAAAAATTCGAAAAATTTTCCTCTAATATGCTCTGAAAACCTCAATTTTGGCACAATTTTTCGAAAGTTCAACAAAAATTTTCTTTGATTATACCTCGTAAAACCTTTAGCAGTCGATTTTGGGCCGTTTTACCGACTGATTTTAGGCTTCGACAACATCTGCGATGAAGTTTTTGAGCGTCCCAAAGCTTAGCCTACCATTTCCGATGCAGATAAGGTGACGATTCGCCTCGCAGAGCGTCCGATTGTGCTCGCTGCTCCGTTTGCAAGCGCTACGTTGTCTGGTTGCTGCTTCGTGTCGTGTCGTCGCGACACCATCAGAAGAATTGATCGAATTTCAAGGCGGTATGTTTGTCTTCACTTTAGCATTAGCTTAGCTGGGGACAATTAGTGACGTTTTGGAGGTCAAAACACAAGAAGAGGCATGGTGACGGTTTGGAAAAGGGGTAATTGAGGTCACCAAAACAAAATCTGCAAAGTTCCGCCATACGGGAGTCATTCGGGAGGCGCTTGCATATCATATGTGGTTCTTCGGACTCCCTGATTGATTTAGCACAACTTTGATTTTTGAAATTTTTTTTTTTTAAAAAGAAAAATTTTTTTTTTTGAAAAAAAACAAAAATGACGATTTTTGTTTTTTTTAACAACCCTACCCCCACCCCCCCCACCCGACGGTCTCGGGTGCTCTGGGGGGGGTGTACCCCCCCCACCCCCCCCGCCCACGGTACTGGATCACACCGGTTTGTTGTGGAACTTGTTTCCATGTTATTTGAGGTGAATTGAGAGGCAAAACACGAGACGTGATGTCGTCGGTGGGAAAATGGGGTGGGGTCGCCGAAACCAAGTCTGAAATTTTCACCCTCCTCCCATATGAGTGGGGGTCATATGGTAAGTCGGTGGCTCCTCAGATGGTGATATTCGGACTCCCTGAAAAATTCTGAACAACTTTCATTTAAAAAAAAATTAAAAATTTTTTTTTTTAAAAAGAAAAAAATAGAAAATTTTTTTTTCTTGACATCTCTACCCACCCCCCAAAACCTGACACTGGACCATCCACACCCCCCCCCCCAGTACCGTGGGCGGGGGGGGGGGGTGGGGGGGGGTACACCCCCCCAGAGCACCCGAGACCGTCGGGTGGGGGGGGGGGGGGGGCCGGCCACCGTGCCACCCCCCCCCCCCTAAAACCGGGCACCCCCCATCGTACCCCCCCCCCCCTCGAAAATTTGGCCGACACCCCCCCCCCCCCCCCATGAAATTTTGTCTGGCGGACACCCCCCCCCCCCCAAAATTTTCTGCACACCCAAAATTTTTTTTCGAAAATCATGATTTTTTTTTCTATAAATTCCATAAAATAAGCTGAATATATGATAAATTGACCATCTTAATTGTAATTTAAACGATTTTTCAGCAAAATTTAGCGTTTTTCCTTTCAAATTAAAGCGAAAAAATTTCATGGGGAGGGGGGTGTGGACCCCCCCACAGAAAATTTTGAAAAAAAGCACCCCCCCCCATGGGACCCCCCTGGGGGGGGGGTCCCACGTTACCATAGGTTGGACCCCCCCCTCACTTTTTGGTCGGCACCCCCCCCCACGGTACCATACCCCCCCCCCCCTCGAAATTTTTTTTGGGCCCACGGTACTGGTGTGCTCACCTGACGACCCCCTTCGAAACAGCTTTGAGCACCCACGGTACTGCCCCCCCAGTTCGTGCGTGGCGATGTTCCACCTTTCGAGGTCCTGGAAAACGGTGGGGGAGTGAGTTCTCTGCTCCCACCCCCCCCCAGCGCCCTCGGTACGCGACGCTCAAGTACTTCAATGCGCGAGTCGATCATCACTCACCAAGGCTGAAAACAGTCGATAAATCAATCCAGAATACCACCTGCAGCGTTGAAGACTAAGTGACAAGGTAAAGTCAAAGAAAATTTTTGTTGAACTTTCGAAAAATTATGCCAAAAACGGCATTTTCAGGGCACATTAAAGAAAAAATTTCAAAAATTTTTAATAAAAAAAATAAAAAAAAAGCTCATTTTTTTTACTTTTTTTTTAAAAAAAATTAAAAAAAAATTTTTTTTGACCCTTACATCTCTAGTTATGGTTGACAAACAATCCTATTCCTGCATTTACGGTCAAATCAATTAAATCTTAATAAAAAATATTCATTCACATTCAGGGCGGCAATCAGTGCTTTTTAATTGTTGTGGCGATCCAGCAACAGCAAGACTCAATCAACTTCAAAAAAGAGTGAACTCGACTTTTTTGTCTGGCGACGTTTGTGATTGCTGCAGCAACTAATTTTATTTATTCTTCAAAATTGCTGTTTCCACACCACGATGGCCACAACGAGCACTTTATTGCGGGTTTGTGTTTTTTTTATTCTTTGAAAAACGTTTTGGCGTGTTTGTGCCATGCCGTCGTTTCGTTATTGGCGAACTCGTTATTGGTTTTTTGAGTGTTCTTCGACTCGGTATCTGATCTGGGTTGGCCTGTCGTACTAAATCAAACCACTGATGTTGGCGGACGTTGCCTAAACTAACCTAAACCAAAACCTAATCCTAAAGCCTAATTTTAAGCTAAACATAATCCTGACCTAATCCTAACCTAAGCCAAGCCTTTTCAAGAAGAAAGATTTAAGAACAATTGCGTTTTGAACAAGTTTGTATTGGGGCCGGAGCGTGTGCACGCGCGCTAGTGGATCATGAGCATGCCGATGCCGCGTGCGCGTGCGCGTGCGCTTTAGTAATGAAGCTTTAGGTCTGATCTGACGTTCAAACTGACTCCACCCGTGGGTCAATCAATTTTTGAATTTCGGGTTTTGCCTTTTTTCTTGTCAATCATCCATCTATTCTTGAACTTGAACTTGAACAATTCGATTCGATTCTCAAACTCAAAGCCATTGGATTTCAGAGGTACCATTGTTTTTTTGGAATCGGTGACAAAATCACCGCAAAAAATCAAATGCAAAATAAAAAGGCAAAAATCGTGGCCGAAACCCAACCCGAAGCGTGAGGGAAGTTGATTTTTTTACGGTGATTTCAAACATTGCCCGAATTCTGTGCGTCACCAAATACTGCTTCATGAATGCCGCTTTACACAACTTGCGCAAAAGACCTCTTCAAAGTCAAAGTTTTATTTCAACGCGCAGCACCAACTGCAAAAGCACATTGTGAGGAACATAATGGCAAAATTATTCAAAAATAAATGAAACAAACAATTGCTCTCGTTTCGCATGCAGGACAGCCGCACCGACCAAGCGTCGTTCCGCGACGAATGGCAGAAGATTCGTCCGATCGTGCTGGATCTGTTGCACCAGCGGAATGTGTCGAAGGCCGATTGGCAGGGTCTGTTCTTCTCGGTGCACTCGCTGTGCTCGTGGGTGGACAGAGGCGGCGAGCTGATACTGCAGCGGCTGCAGGTCGAGATCAAGAAATACGTGGACGACGCGGACGGGGTTGGAATGGGAATTGGGTTTTGTGATTCATGGGCAATGGCAGATACAGTCGTACTCTAAAGGCCCGTTTATACCTGACGTATGCAGACGTACGTATAAACGGGCCTTAAATTATAGGGAATCAGCTGATTGGACGGTTGGTGGTCACGTGACTGCATGCTTTCTGTGCAGGCATTACGCTGGGGGGGCGGAGTTTGGTTTACACTGAAACTGAAAGCATGCATGCCGTAATGACCAACGAATCAGCTGATTGATTCCCTCGACTGATTTGTCAGATTCTTCAATTTTCGTCATCTATGAGCGTAAAAGTGGCGCTCGTGAAGCGTAGCGGTGTTGATGTTGAAACATAGCCACATAAACAAACAAAGGTCGTTAACTGCTTCATGAATGCTCTTTAGGAGAGGCACTGTTCTACCTTTGTTGTGGATCGTTGTTTTGTTGAGTGGTTTTAGTGTCCAATGACAAGCAAATGTTCTCTGTTGCTTCAGCGTATCCGGGTACATCAAGAAGAGAACGCGTTGTTACGGGCGTACATCGCCGAGTGGAGCAAATTCTACGTGCAGGTCGGTCGTTTGCGAAGTTTTTTTGTATTTTTTTTTGTCATGATCAAACCGTTTTTTCTGTTCTTCAGGCTGACTATCTGCCGTTGCCGTTTCTGATTCTTGAGCAATCCCTCGGCGGCAAGTCCACCCAATCCTCCTACCATAACCCGCGGTCGTACTCGGCCGGAGCGAAAAACCAACAGCAACAACAACGCGACGAAAACACATTCAGACGGGTTGGGCTTTTTTGGTTGCTGGTGTTTCTGAGCTTTGTTTTTTTAGTATCTTGGATGTGTGAGATGAGCTGGTAGTTACCGTCGAACTCTAAATTATAGGCAATCAGCTGATTGGTTGGTCATCACGTGATGTGCACTTTCTGTGAATGCATCAGATTAGAAAAATACGTCATGACTGGACTATTTTGCGGCAGCCTGCTGCTGCAACCAAATTCGAAAGTACTGCAACCAAACCGGAACGGCTGAACCGTGGTGTTCCAACCGCACCGAGTTTTACGCCACACCGTGTACCGTCGCACGTGACTTGAACTGACTTAGTGACTTTAGTGTGATGGATCAGAACTACAGTCGAACTCTAAATTATAGGGAACCAGCGTAGTCGTTGGTGATCACGTGATGCATGCATTCTGTGTGTGAATTACTGCTGTGGAGGCGCAGTGGGGTTTGCATAGAATCCATGCATTAAGTGACCACCAACCAATCTGCCAGTTGGATATTTTATTGAGATAGACTGCAGAATATCTTGCGTGCTTCCAGATCATGCTCGAAACGTGGAACGAAGTGGCATTCTCCGGTATCCGAGAGAAGCTGCAAGCGGCTGCCTTGAAACTGGTGGCTGCCGAGCGGAACGGTGAGGCGATCGATTCGCAACTCGTCGTCGGTGTCAGGGAATCTTATGGTACGCTAAGTAACCCGTTTTTTTTTCGTCGAAAGTGTTGTTGCGCAGTGATTATTCTTGTTTCTCCCATTTTTGCTTCAAATCCGGTGTTTCTCCGAAAAACTGAGAACTTTACGTGAATTCTTGGAGTATTTGTGTGGTTTTATTCAGGCACCGTGTGTTTTTTTCTGTTTTATGCGGCGCCTCTAAGCGTCAGGCAAATGCACACTCGAAAAAAACAAATTACAAACCAGCAAGCCTGAATATACAGCGAGAAAATTAGTGTTCGTGATTTTCGAGTGCATCATTTACAATGCAATCCTGCTTGGGAACAATCAAATTTATCTTTGTTTATTTTTTCCAGTATCACTGTGCACGGACACGGAGGATGAGTTGCAGATCTATAGGAATCATTTTGAGCGCGGCTATTTGGACGCAACAGAAGAGTACTACAAAAGTCGCGCGTCGCAGGTCAGTTGCGACGTAGGTTTTGATGTCGAATGGACTGTTGTTATCGTTGAGTGTGATAATTTCAACCCGTACTATCCTTTGTACGGTGACAAGTGGGTGGTGGTGGGGTGGACAGACTGGTTGAAACAAAATTTTCTGTTTCTTGTGACTCGCAAAAACGTGGTGCAATTAAGTTTTGCCTTTTTTTGTTTTTAGGTGCTCGCAGAAAATGGTGTGCAGAACTTCATGCAATACGCTGACTCGAAACTGCAGGAGGAGGAGCAACGCGGGCGCCGGTATTTAGACACGAACAAGGCGCACTCGATGGACAAGGTCGGCGGTCGGGGTGTTTGGTTGTGGTGTTTTCGACTTGCGAATTCATGTGCTAGCCCAACAGCTAAAGCGCACGCATCAGCTCAACCATGTGAGCAGCGCTGTTTATTTTGTGTTTCATGAATGCGTGTTTCGCTTCGCTATGATGGCGCATGGAAGTGACGCTGGTGTTGAAACGTTTCATGAATGCGGCGCTTTTGAATTGCATTTTGAAATGAAGTAACTTTAGTTGCAGAACCAATAAACCAAGACGCTCAGAGTGGCCTCCTATGGTTGCTCATGGCTTGCCTACTCATGGTGTTTTACACTTCTCTGGTATCATGCCGTGCACTGCAGAATAAAACTGACTGACTGACTGACGATGGTCATTGTAATTTTGGTCTCTCCGAAGCTAAAAAAACCAACGCACAATTTCGCACAAGTTTCTGTCCGATTTCAGCTGATCGAACGTTGCGTTCAAGTTTTGGTGGTGGAATTTCAAGAGCAGATCCTCGCCGAGTGCCCCTCGTTGATCAAATCAAACGAAGTCGATAGTAAGTGTAACCTTTATGTATAAGCCACTTTATAACCTAAAGGTGCATTCATGCAACAGTATTTAGTGACCGCGAAGCTATGTTTCTACGCGTCACTAAATACTGCTTCATGAATGCGCCTTAAGTCGCATCATGCATTGTTTCAAATCAGCGGTTTTTTTTGGTCACAGTCTATGTGGTTAGTGACCTTGTGAAGCGTTATTCCATGGAGGCGTTGCTGTGGAGGCGGAGTGTTTGGCTTGCACAGAATGCACGCATCACATGGTCACCAACCAATCACTTAACTGCGTATGATAGACTCGAAGTAAGGGTGTGTCGTGAGGCGCGACAAGAGAAATCTTGGCTTGTTCGGTTATGGATTTGTGACGTCTCGGGGTTTGTTATATCTGAGGCACGCACCGGTTTCAACACGACATCCTGTGCGTGCACATGACACGAAATGTGCTAGAACAATATTGCAACTGGTGCAAGCACTGTTTCTTGCGGTTTCGACTGGTAAGCGTGTACCGCTAGCCCCAGGCTCGTCATGTCAAAGATCTTCAAGCGGCATTCATGAAGCAGCATTTAGTGACGCGTAACTGTGTGTTAAAACATAGTTACGCGGTCACTAAATGCTGCTTCATGAATGCCTTTTAACGTGGCACAATTTCGCGCAGAACTCCGCCAGATGTATCGTCTGCTGAATCGCACCAGCACCAGCTGGCTGGTGCAACCGATGCTGGAGAACCTCGACGAGCACATTCGCTGCGAGGGCCTCTCGGATATGGTGCAGAACGCGTCCACTATAACGACGGTTGGTTGGTGTGCATTGGCAGATTGGCTGACGGTTTCAATTTCAGTGTTGTGCGCTTCGTTGTTGTTGGTTATTCGTTTACAGATCATTTTGTGAAAAGCGAAAATAACCGCATTTTATTTTTTTTGCCTTTTGACTTCCTTCTAATGGATTTGGTTCCTTAGACTTGATTTATCTTTGTTGAAGAAAAAATATGAAAAATAGCAAGATGTGCACGTTCACGTGTTATCTGCTTTGGTAGTTGGTAGAAATATCGGATTGTTGATCATAAAAGCTTTTGCGGCTGGCGAGTGCTTGTGTAACTCATCATTGCGCCGAGAACTGCATGCCAGTCATATGGCTGCTTTTCCTGCGGGCTCCGCCAAAAGCGGATGCCAGGGAGTGCACCTACCGGGATTCCAAGGAGCTCAGCTTCCGTCGGAGGCGCATCCCATCACTCCCAATTCATAATAGGTCGCCGCATCACAGCCATTATTGTTGAACTTCAATCCTCAGACATTGTCGACTTTTTTTCATAGGACCCGGAGAAATACGTCGAGCAACTGCTGGCCATGTTCAATCGGTTCAGTTCACTTGTTCGCGACGCGTTTTACGACGACCCGCGATTCCTCACTGCTCGCGATAAGGTCAGTAGTTCGAGTTTTGGATGGCTGCGAAAACGACGGTCCAGTTCTATGGCATTAGCTGATTGGTGGTGAGACCGCAGTGGCTGAATTGCTGTGCGGGACAGACACCAGCAATACCTGCACGGAATGTGTAGATGCGTGCACGTGGTCACCAGCCAATCAGCGAATTGCAAACGATGTTGAAAAATGAATGTTCAATTGTTGTACCGAGTTGAGGGAGCTTTGGTGGAAATGCAAAGATTGCTTCCGAGTGTTGGTGAACAAGCGATTTGGGATTTCGTGGGCCGCATTTCAGTCTGATTTGTATTGGGTTTGATTGAAGCGCTGCTGTCATAGCCGGAAATTTCGTTACAATTGACGCAGAACAGTTGATTGTTGATTCTTTTGCCTTTTTTATTCCAGGCCTTCCAAGAGGTTGTGAATGATACAACGGTCTTCAAGTTGGATTTGCCGCAGTCCAAGCAAAAAGGGTTGGCGGTTTTTTGATTCGATTCAGATTTTGTTTGTTCCGTGTTTTCAAGAACGATAAAACTGCATCGCAGGTGTGGTGAGTTACTCAGACGCCAACAACAAAAGCGAGCCTTTTCATGTGGAATCAATCCATTTTGTTTGTTTTCAAAATATGTCACGTTTTCTCGGATGACACAGCTCGCGAAAGAAGACAGAATGGGATCGCAAGTTTCAAGAAAATATCTTGACCACAAATGGGGCGTTTGATTTCAACCAAAGTCGATACATTCCATCTTTTTACTGTAATTCAAAGTTTCTCATATGCTCTGTATTCTGCGAAAAACAGACAGGTTTAAACAAACATACTGTAAAACTGCGTAAAGCGTGCATCACATACCGCGATGCCAACACCAGTGCCAGCTGTGCTATGTCCCATCTCCCATGTGTCAGATCAGATTCTTTTTACCAAAACGCTTTAAGACCCGATTTTTCAGAATAGCAACTTCCTCTAGGCACTAGAATGCAAAGTTTTTCCAATTTAGACAAATCATACATCATTCTGACCGTCTTGACGCGCTGATTCCGAAAATCACATTTATTTTTTGATTCAAAGTCATTTAGAGCCCAAAAATGGCCAAAAACCGTTTTTTCGGGGCCCTTTCAAAAAATAGTGTTTTTTAAGCTTTTTAATAAAGCTACGACAAAAATAAAAAAACCATTCGATTCGTCTTGATCTGCTGAACATTTTTTACTAATATACTATGCCCTAAAAATGCGGTCTAAAGGGCTATTTTTTTAAAAAACTGGTTTTGGTCCTAGTATTTCACGTTTTTTGGTCCTTTAGAACCGTTTTCGGGGCATGGTATAGGGGTGCACCAAAAAGCTTTCCGAAAGAGCTAGCTTTGTGCAAAGTTTCATTTAAAAAAAAGGCGCCCCATGTAACTAAAAAATATTTTACTTTTGGTACCCGGATCGCGATTATGGTCAGCACGAAACCGACATGCCCCTGAACATGTACCTGCTGCTGTGACCAGGCGTACTGCCAGACAGAACAAACTAGTGCACCTAAAAGCTCACCACACCAGCTTATTATGTTCTAGGAATTAGCTGATGAAACAATTATTCAGTGCCACAACAGCAAAGCAATTGTTGCTTTCGATGTGTCAATCTTTTTCTAAAAAACTGATAGTACTGCTAGTTTTCGGTTTTTTTCAGTGACTCAGAACCGTTTTCGGGGCCTAGTATAGGGGTGCACTGAAAAGCATTCCGCAAGAGCTAGCTCAGTGTGAAATTTCATTTAAAAAAGCGTCCCCCATGTAACTAAAAAATATTTCACTTTTGGTACCCGGATCGCGATTATGGTCAGCACGAAACCGACATGCGCCTGAACATGTACCTGCTGCTGTGACCAGGCGTACTGCCAGACAGAACAAACTAGTGCACCTAAAAGCTCACCGCACAAGCTTATTATGTTCTAGGAATTAGCTGATGAAACAATTATTCAGTGCCACAACAGCAAAGCAATTGTTGCTTTCGATGTGTCAATCTTTTCAACCTTTCAAAAAATAGTGTTTTTTTAGCTTTTTAATGAAGCTACGACAAAAATAAAAAACCATGCGATTTGTCTTGATCTGCTGAACATTTTCTACTAATATACTATGCCCTAAAAATGCGGTATAAAGGGATATTTTTAAAAAAAACTGGTTTTGGTCCCAGTATTTCACGTTTTTTGGTCCTTTAGAACCGTTTTCGGGGCATGGTATAGGGGTGCACCAAAAATCTTTCCGAAAGAGCTAGCTTTGTGCAAAGTTTCATTTAAAAAAAGGCGCCCCATGTAACTAAAAAATATTTTACTTTTGGTACCCGGATCGCGATTATGGTCAGCACGAAACCGACATGCCCCTGAACATGTACCTGCTGCTGTGACCAGGCGTACTGCCAGACAGAACAAACTAGTGCACCTAAAAGCTCACCGCACCAGCTTATTATGTTCTAGGAATTAGCTGATGAAACAATTATTCAGTGCCACAACAGCAAAGCAATTGTTGCTTTCGATGTGTCAATCTTTTTCTAAAAAACTGATAGTACTGCTAGTTTTCGGTTTTTTCAGTGACTGAGAACCGTTTTCGGGGCCTAGTATAGGGGTGCACTGAAAAGCATTCCGCAAGAGCTAGCTCAGTGTGAAATTTCATTTAAAAAAGCGTCCCCATGTAACTAAAAAGTTTTTACTGTTGGTACCCGGATCGCGATTATGGTCAGCACGAAACCGACATGCCCCTGACATGTCCTGCTGCTGTGACCAGGCGCACTCCAGACAGAACAAACTAGTGCACCTAAAAGCCCATGAGACCAGTTTATGTTCTAAGAATCGGCTGATTAAACAATTATTCAGTGCTACAACAGCAGAACAATTTTGCCTTCGTTGTGAATCTTTCTGGAGTCTGAATTTGTTGTTTTTTTTGGGTTTTTTTAGTGATTCGGAAGCGCTTTTGGGGCATAGTACGAGTGTGCACTAAAAAACATTCTGAAAAAGCTGGGTCTATGCAAAATTTCATTTTGAAAAAGCGTCCGCCATATGAATCGAAAACTGCATGACAGTATTATCAGTTTTCTGGGACAAACTCACATGCGAAAGCAACGATATTGCTCTGGTTTTGTGCAACTGAATAGTGGTTTAATCAGCCGATTATTAGAACATTATTAACTGGTCTCATGGGCTTTTAGATACATTAGTTTGTTCTGTCTGGCAGTACGCCTGGTCACAGCAGCAGGTACATGTTCAGGGGCATGTCGGTTTCGTGCTGACCATAATCGCGATCCGGGTACCAAAAGTAAAATATTTTTTAGTTACATGGGGCGCCTTTTTTTAAATGAAACTTTGCACAAAGCTAGCTCTTTCGGAAAGCTTTTTGGTGCACCCCTATACCATGCCCCGAAAACGGTTCTAAAGGACCAAAAAACGTGAAATACTGGGACCAAAACCAGTTTTTTAAAAAATAGCCCTTTAGACCGCATTTTTAGGGCATAGTATATTAGTAGAAAATGTTCAGCAGATCAAGACAAATCGCATGGTTTTTTATTTTTGTCGTAGCTTCATTAAAAAGCTAAAAAACACTATTTTTTGAAAGGTTGAAAAGATTGACACATCGAAAGCAACAATTGCTTTGCTGTTGTGGCACTGAATAATTGTTTCATCAGCTAATTCCTAGAACATAATAAGCTTGTGCGGTGAGCTTTTAGGTGCACTAGTTTGTTCTGTCTGGCAGTACGCCTGGTCACAGCAGCAGGTACATGTTCAGGGGCCTGACGTTTTCGTGCTGACCATAATCGCGATCCGGGTACCAAAAGTAAATATTTTTTAGTTACATGGGGCGCTTTTTTAAATGAAACTTCACACAAAGCTAGCTCTTGCGGAAAGCTTTTTGCACCCCTATACCATGCCCCGAAAAACGGTTCTATTAAAGCGTTTTGGTAAAAAGAATCTGATCTGACACATGGGAGATGGGACATAGCACAGCTGGCACTGGTGTTGGCATCGCGGTATGTGATGCACGCTTTACGCAGTTTTACAGTATGTTTGTTTAAACCTGTCTGTTTTTCGCAGAATACAGAGCATATGAGAAACTTTGAATTACAGTAAAAAGATGGAATGTATCGACTTTGGTTGAAATCAAACGCCCCATTTGTGGTCAAGATATTTTCTTGAAACTTGCGATCCCATTCTGTCTTCTTTCGCGAGCTGTGTCATCCGAGAAAACGTGACATATTTTGAAAACAAACAAAATGGATTGATTCCACATGAAAAGGCTCGCTTTTGTTGTTGGCGTCTGAGTAACTCACCACACCTGCGATGCAGTTTTATCGTTCTTGAAAACACGGAACAAACAAAATCTGAATCGAATCAAGAAACCGCCAACCCTTTTTGCTTGGACTGCGGCAGGTCCAACTTGAAGACCGTTGTATCATTCACAACCTCTTGGAAGGCCTGGCAAAAAAAAAATCAACAATCAACTGTTCTGCGTCAATAGTAACGAAATTTCCCGCTACGACAGCAGCGCTTCAATCAAACCCAATACAAATCAGACTGAAATGCGTCCCACGAAATCCCAAATTGCTTGTTCACCAACACTCGGAAGCAATCTTTGCATTTTCACCAAAGCTTCCTCATCTCGGTACAACAATTGAACATTCATTTTTCAACATCGTCTGCAATTCGCTGATTGGCTGGTGACCACGTGCACGCATCTACATTCCGTGCAGGTATTGCTGGTGTCTGTCCCGCACAGCAATTCAGCCACTGCGGTCTCACCAACAATCAGCTAATTGCATATGCCATAGAACTGGACCGTCGTTTTCGCAGCCGTCCAAAACTCGAACTACTGACCTTATCGCGAGCAGTGAGGAAACGTGGGTCGTCATAAAACGCGTCGCGAACAAGTGAACTGAACCGATTGAACATGGCCAGCAGTTGCTCGACGTATTTCTCCGGGTCCTATGAAACAAAGTCGACAATGTCTGAGGATTGAAGTTCAACAATAATGGCTGTGATGCGGCGACCTATTATGAATTGGGAGTGATGGTATGCGCCTCCGACGGAAGCTGAGCTCCTTGGTATCCCGGTAGGTGCACTTCCTGGTATCCGCCTTACAGCGTACGATTTGTCGCAGAGCTCGCAGGCAAAGCAGTTATATGTATGACTGCCAAGCATCTGTCGGCGCAACACCAAGCTGACATGATAAACAAACACTCGTCAGCCGTAAACACAACCTATCCTATTACGAACGAAAACAATCAACAATCCCACGTTTCTACTAACTACCAAAGCAGATAAAACGTGAACAAGTATTTCGCCATTTTCATTTTTCTTCTTCAGCAAAGAAACTCAAGTCTATGAACCAAATCCATTCGAAGGCGGTTAAAAGGCAAAAAAATATAATGTGGTTTATTTTAATCTGGTAAATAGGTAAATCTGTAACCAATAACAACAACAACAACTGAGCGCAAACTCTAAAACTATTGAACCGTCAGCCAATGCACACCAACCAACCGTCGTTATAGTGGACGCGTTCTGCACCATATCCGAGAGGCCCTCGCAGCGAATGTGCTCGTCGAGGTTCTCCAGCATCGGTTGTACCAGCCAGCTGGTGCTGGTGCGATTCAGCAGACGGTACATCTGACGGAGTTCTGCGCGAAATTGTGGCACGTTACGATTTTTGACGGTCTGGGCGCCCGCGGTATACGCTTACCCGGCGAAACCGCAAACAGTGCTTGCACTAGTTGCAACACAACAGAACACAATTCTGTCCGGCGTCTATGGGTTGTCTTGTGTGTACCCACTGATTCGCTGATGTTTCAGCCAGACATAACATCCGTCTGTGCTGATCATTTTTCTTGTTGGGCTACAGCCCAGTCCTTGTCGTACTGAGGAGACTGGAACTCACACAATATTGTTCTAGACACACAAAATGTCGTGCGCAAAATGTGCCAACTGAGTTACGATTTCTCGTGTCGCGCCTCACGACACAACCTTACTTCGAGTCTATCATACGCAGTTAAGTGATTGGTTGGTGACCATGTGATGCGTGCATTCTGTGCAAGCCAAACACTCCGCCTCCATGGAATAATGCTTCACAAGGTCACCAACCAATTATCTAATCACAAATAACCTAGAAATAGACTGTGACCAAAAAAATGCGCTGATTTGAAACAATGCATGATGCGACTTAAGGCGCATTCATGAAGCAGTATTTAGTGACGCGTAGAAACATAGCTTCGCGGTCACTAAATACTGTTGCATGAATGCACCTTTAGGTTATAAAGTGGCTTATACATAAAGGTTACACTTACTATCGACTTCGTTTGATTTGATCAACGAGGGGCACTCGGCGAGGATCTGCTCTTGAAATTCCACCACCAAAACTTGAACGCAACGTTCGATCAGCTGAAATCGGACAGAAACTTGTGCGAAATTGTGCGTTGGTTTTTTTAGCTTCGGAGAGACCAAAATTACAATGACCATCGTCAGTCAGTCAGTCAGTTTTATTCTGCAGTGCACGGCATGATACCAGAGAAGTGTAAAACACCATGAGTAGGCAAGCCATGAGCAACCATAGGAGGCCACTCTGAGCGTCTTGGTTTATTGGTTCTGCAACTAAAGTTACTTCATTTCAAAATGCAATTCAAAAGCGCCGCATTCATGAAACGTTTCAACACCAGCGTCACTTCCATGCGCCATCATAGCGAAGCGAAACACGCATTCATGAAACACAAAATAAACAGCGCTGCTCACATGGTTGAGCTGATGCGTGCGCTTTAGCTGTTGGGCTAGCACATGAATTCGTAAGTCGAAAACACCACAACCAAACACCCCGACCGCCGACCTTGTCCATCGAGTGCGCCTTGTTCGTGTCTAAATACCGGCGCCCGCGTTGCTCCTCCTCCTGCAGTTTCGAGTCAGCGTATTGCATGAAGTTCTGCACACCATTTTCTGCGAGCACCTAAAAACAAAAAAAGGCAAAACTCAATTGCACCACGTTTTTGCGAGTCACAAGAAACAGAAAATTTTGTTTCAACCAGTCTGTCCACCCCACCACCACCCACTTGTCACCTTACAACGGATAGTACGGGTTGAAACTATCACACTCAACGATAACAACAGTCCATTCGACATCAAACCCTACGTCGCAACTGACCTGCGACGCGCGACTTTTGTAGTACTCTTCTGTTGCGTCCAAATAGCCGCGCTCAAAATGATTCCTATAGATCTGCAACTCATCCTCCGTGTCCGTGCACAGTGATACTGAAAAAAATAAACAAAGATCAATTTGATTGTTCCCAAGCAGGATTGCATTGTAAATGATGCACTCGAAAATCACGAACACTAATTTTCTCGCTGTATATTCAGGCTTGCTGGTTTGTAATTTGTTTTTTTCGAGTGTGCATTTGCCTGACGCTTAGAGGCGCCGCATAAAACAGAAAAAAACACACGGTGCCTGAATAAAACCACACAAATACTCCAAGAATTCACGTAAAGTTCTCAGTTTTTCGGAGAAACACCGGATTTGAAGCAAAAATGGGAGAAACAAGAATAATCACTGCGCAACAACACTTTCGACGAAAAAAAACGGGTTACTTAGCGTACCATAAGATTCCCTGACACCGACGACGAGTTGCGAATCGATCGCCTCACCGTTCCGCTCGGCAGCCACCAGTTTCAAGGCAGCCGCTTGCAGCTTCTCTCGGATACCGGAGAATGCCACTTCGTTCCACGTTTCGAGCATGATCTGGAAGCACGCAAGATATTCTGCAGTCTATCTCAATAAAATATCCAACTGGCAGATTGGTTGGTGGTCACTTAATGCATGGATTCTATGCAAACCCCACTGCGCCTCCACAGCAGTAATTCACACACAGAATGCATGCATCACGTGATCACCAACGACTACGCTGGTTCCCTATAATTTAGAGTTCGACTGTAGTTCTGATCCATCAGACTAAAGTCACTAAGTCAGTTCAAGTCACGTGCGACGGTACACGGTGTGGCGTAAAACTCGGTGCGGTTGGAACACCACGGTTCAGCCGTTCCGGTTTGGTTGCAGTACTTTCGAATTTGGTTGCAGCAGCAGGCTGCCGCAAAATAGTCCAGTCATGACGTATTTTTCTAATCTGATGCATTCACAGAAAGTGCACATCACGTGATGACCAACCAATCAGCTGATTGCCTATAATTTAGAGTTCGACGGTAACTACCAGCTCATCTCACACATCCAAGATACTAAAAAAACAAAGCTCAGAAACACCAGCAACCAAAAAAGCCCAACCCGTCTGAATGTGTTTTCGTCGCGTTGTTGTTGCTGTTGGTTTTTCGCTCCGGCCGAGTACGACCGCGGGTTATGGTAGGAGGATTGGGTGGACTTGCCGCCGAGGGATTGCTCAAGAATCAGAAACGGCAACGGCAGATAGTCAGCCTGAAGAACAGAAAAAACGGTTTGATCATGACAAAAAAATACAAAAAAACTTCGCAAACGACCGACCTGCACGTAGAATTTGCTCCACTCGGCGATGTACGCCCGTAACAACGCGTTCTCTTCTTGATGTACCCGGATACGCTGAAGCAACAGAGAACATTTGCTTGTCATTGGACACTAAAACCACTCAACAAAACAACGATCCACAACAAAGGTAGAACAGTGCCTCTCCTAAAGAGCATTCATGAAGCAGTTTAACGACCTTTGTTTGTTTATGTGGCTATGTTTCAACATCAACACCGCAACGCTTCACGAGCGCCACTTTTACGCTCATAGATGACGAAAATTGAAGAATCTGACAAATCAGTCGAGGGAATCAATCAGCTGATTCGTTGGTCATTACGGCATGCATGCTTTCAGTTTCAGTGTAAACCAAACTCCGCCCCCACAGTGTAATGCCTGCACAGAAAGCATGAAGTCACGTGACCACCAACCGTCCAATCAGCTGATTCCCTATAATTTAAGGCCCGTTTATACGTACGTCTGCATACGTCAGGTATAAACGGGCCTTTAGAGTACGACTGTATCTGCCATTGCCCATGAATCACAAAACCCAATTCCCATTCCAACCCCGTCCGCGTCGTCCACGTATTTCTTGATCTCGACCTGCAGCCGCTGCAGTATCAGCTCGCCGCCTCTGTCCACCCACGAGCACAGCGAGTGCACCGAGAAGAACAGACCCTGCCAATCGGCCTTCGACACATTCCGCTGGTGCAACAGATCCAGCACGATCGGACGAATCTTCTGCCATTCGTCGCGGAACGACGCTTGGTCGGTGCGGCTGTCCTGCATGCGAAACGAGAGCAATTGTTTGTTTCATTTATTTTTGAATAATTTTGCCAATTATGTTCCTCACAATGTGCTTTTGCAGTTGGTGCTGCGCGTTGAAATAAAACTTTTCGACTTTGAAGAGGTCTTTTGCGCAAGTTGTGTAAAGCGGCATTCATGAAGCAGTATTTGGTGACGCACAGAATTCGGGCAATGTTTGAAATCACCGTAAAAAATCAACTTCCTTCACGCTTCGGGTTGGGTTTCGGCCACGATTTTTTGCCTTTTTATTTTGCATTTGATTTTTTGCGGTGATTTTGTCACCGATTCCAAAAAAACAATGGTACCTCTGAAATCCAATGGCTTTGAGTTTGAGAATCGAATCGAATTGTTCAAGTTCAAGTTCAAGAATAGATGGATGATTGACAAGAAAAAAGGCAAAACCCGGAATTCAAAAATTGATTGACCCACGGGTGGAGTCAGTTTGAACGTCAGATCAGATACCGAGTCGAAGAACACTCAAAAAAAACTAATAACGAGTTCGCCAATAACGAAACGACGGCATAGCACAAACATGCCAAAACGTTTTTCAAAGAATAAAAAAACACAAACCCGCAATAAAGTGCTCGTTGTGGCCATCGTGGTGTGGAAACAGCAATTTTGAAGAATAAATAAAATTAGTTGCTGCAGCAATCACAAACGTCGCCGGACAAAAAAGTCCAGTTCACTCTTGAAGTTGATTGAGTCTTGCTGTTGCTGGATCGCCACAACAATTAAAAAGCACTGATTGCCGCCCTGAATGTGAATGAATATTTTTTATTAAGATTTGATTGATTTGACCGTAAATGCAGGAATAGGATTGTTTGTTAACCATAACTAGAGTGAGGAAAAAAAATAATTTTAAAAAAAAAGAAAAAAGGTTTTTAAGGGGAAAAAGGAGGAGGGGGGGGGGCAACAGTACCGTGGGCGGGGGGGGGGTGGGGGGGGGGTACACCCCCCCCCAGAGCACCAGAGACCGTCGGGTGGGGGGCAGTACCGTGGGCCCCAACAAATTTTCGAAGGGGGGGGGGGGTCCCGTACCGAAGGCGAAAGCAAATTTTCGAGGGGGGGGGGGTGTCGTCACGTGGGGGGGGGGGGTGCCGAAAATTTTTCAGTTGGGGGGTGTCAGTCATGGTACAGTGACACCCCCCCCCCCGGCGTGGGCCATGGGGGGGGGGTGCACTATTGTCGAAAATTTTCTGGGGGGGGGTGCACACCCCCCACCCCACCCATGAGATTTTTTCGCTTGAATTTTGAAGGAAAAACACTAAATTTTGCTGCAAAATCTTTGAAATTACAATGAAGAATGTCAAGTTATCATATATTTAGCTTATATTATGGTCTTTAAAGACAAAAAATCATGATTTTTGAGCAAAAATTCATGATTTTTGGGTGGTCCGAGAAAATTTTTGGGGGGTGTCACTGTTACTTAGGTCCATCTAGGGGGGGGGGGGGGGGGTGTCTAGCAACTTTCGAGGGGGGGGGGGTGTGGATGGTCCAGTGTCAGGTTTTGGGGGGTGGGTGTCGCGTGACCCCCCCCCCACCCCCCCCACGCGGAGGTCTCGGGTGCTCTGGGGGGGTGTACCCCCCCCCCCACCAGTACCGTGGGCGGGGGGGTGGGGGGGGTACACCTAGGGTTGTTAAAAAAAAACAAAAATCGTCATTTTTGTTTTTTTTTTTTAAATTTTTTTTTTTAAAAAAAATTTCAAAAATCAAAGTTGTGCTAAATCAATCAGGGAGTCCGAAGAACCACATATGATATGCAAGCGCCTCCCGAATGACTCCCGTATGGCGGAACTTTGCAGATTTTGTTTTGGTGACCTCAATTACCCCTTTTCCAAACCGTCACCATGCCTCTTGTTGTGTTTTGACCTCCAAAACGTCACTAATTGTCCCCAGCTAAGCTAATGCTAAAGTGAAGACAAACATACCGCCTTGAAATTCGATCAATTCTTCTGATGGTGTCGCGACGACACGACACGAAGCAGCAACCAGACAACGTAGCGCTTGCAAACGGAGCAGCGAGCACAATCGGACGCTCTACGAGGCGAATCGTCACCTTATCTGCATCGGAAATGGTAGGCTAAGCTTTGGCACGCTCAAAAACTTCATCGCAGATGTTGTCGAAGCCTAAAATCAGTCGGTAAAACGGCCCAAAATCGACTGCTAAAGGTTTTACGAGGTATAATCAAAGAAAATTTTTGTTGAACTTTCGAAAAATTGTGCCAAAATTGAGGTTTTCAGAGCATATTAGAGGAAAATTTTTCGAATTTTTTTTTTAAAAAAAAAATCGGCATTTTTGTTTTTTTTTTTAATCACTTTTTTTTTAAAAAAAAAATTTTCATTTTTGTTTAACAACCCTAGGTACACCCCCCCAGAGCACCCGAGACCGTCGGGTGGGGGGGGGGTGGGGGGGCACCGTGCCACCCCCCTAAAACCGGGCACCCCCCCCCCATCGGACCCCCCCTCGAAAATTTGGCCGACACCCCCTCCACACCCCCCATGAAATTTTGTCTGGCGGAGACCCCCCCCCCAAAATTTTCTGCACACCCCAAATTTTTCGAAAATCATGATTTTTTGTCTATAAAGTCTATAATATAAGCTGAATATATGATAACTTGACCATCTTCATTGTAATTTCAAAGATTTTGCAGCTAAATTTAGCGTTTTTCCTTTAAAATTTAAGCGAAAAAATTTCATGGGGGGGGGGGGTGGGGTGGAGCCCCGCCCCCCCCAGCCGAAAAATTTTTGTTTTTGAAAAAATGCCCCCCCCCCCATGGGACCCCCCTGGGGGGGTCCCACTAGGGTTCGGGGCTTTGAAAAAAAAATTTTTTTTTATTTTTTTCGTTTTTTTTTAAATTTGGATTTTTTTTTCAAACTTAAAAAAAATTTGAAAAATTTTTCTTCTACTTTGCTCTGAAAATTCGATTTATGGCATAATTTTTTGAAAGTTCAAACCAAATTTTCTTCCCAACTTCTTTGTGTGCTTAGGTAATTGTCATTATTTGGTCATTTTGACCGACGTACTCCATGTTTTTCGATTTGGATGACTTCTAGAGTCAATTTTTAGCGTTGAAATGACTTAACTGTATTGATATATCGTTTCAGAAATCGTTTTCTTGCAACTTTAGGAACATGTTTTTTCAGTCGGTAGGCCATGAGATGAACATGATATCTTGTTGATTGGCGTACGTTATAGGTCTACAATGGAGTTGTGTGCGATAGTATTGTTAAACAATTGGAGTGGATGTTGGTTAATACCACATCACACGACCGTTTTTCAGATACCCGATAACATGGCCACATGTTAAAACTTGCGTGCTGAGCTAAACTAACGTGTTAAACTTGCGTCTGTCAGTTGCCCGCAACGTGATCGCGAAATCATGGTACGTGTTTTCGATACGATGATTTGAAGAGTGGGCTCTCGCCATGTGGCAGATAGCATAGCTGGTTGAACCTGGAAAGTAAGCGTCTTGGGGCGGGTAACCGGGTCGACAGGGGTTGCCGACTTAGCTACAGCAAACAGGAATTTTTTGAACACAGTCAAATT
>JASANC010005411.1:0-11715 GCA_030248135.1 Theristus sp. LFF4_11
ATTTTGTATTACTTCTTGATATGTTCCTTAATTTACAGTATGACAAATGCACAATGTGCAAGATCGTTTCAGGACCGTATTGAGAACTGGCGGTAAAAATTGAATGGTTTTTCGCGACAATGACAAGATTCTTTTTATTTGTAAAAGAAACGATTTGTTTTCACAAACTTTTGAATTGAATCGGATTTTAAATTTTAGGAATCGACAAAGATGGAGTCATACCAGAAGGAGTGGACCCGTCAATGTACGCTGTCGAGGAACCTGCAACGCAGGATGATTACGGTTGGAATATTTTGCGGAATGGACTGGGTTTTCCACACCGATACAATCAATTCTTTAGTTTCATTGGCATCAATCCAGATTTTAATGAACAGAATAATTATACATAAACTAATCAAATCAAAAACATAAATCGTTTTTTGAATTGAAGAACCCACCGATGCAGCTGTGTGTAAGTTTCCTGAGGTTTTCTGTGTGTGTGTGTTTGTGTGTGTGTGTGTGTGTCATTGACAGTTTTTCGCATCTTTTTATCATTGTTTTTAGTTATTCGATTCTTTCCCTGCTATTATTCTTTCCACTATTAGAATAGTGTCTAGATAGACCATGATGTTAGAAAAGCGTTGTCGTTTGTTTCTCAAAATCTTATTCTTCAAGGACAGCGAGTTTTTCATTTTATTACTTTTTGTTGTCAGTGTTCTTTTGTTTATGTTGGCTTTCTTTCTAGCAAATTCATTTTTTGTTTTTTTAATCTTTGAGGTTTCTAACATCTCCGCCAATTTTTTCAGCCGGTGATGAAGCCAACGGCAATGGCGGGGGTGGCGGCGGCGGCGGTGGTGGTGGCGGTAATGGCGACGACGGTGATGACGAATACGCCGCATCGGCTGAATTGATTCAGTGTCATTTGATCGACTGGCTCGGCTACGATCCGTGCCGCTACACGGAGGTTCAGTGCAAGAAGATGTGTGCGAAACATGAGACCGGCTTCCAATGCGGCGCTTTGATCGCGGCCTACTGCGAGATGAAAGAGGGCATACCGCAGTGCAAATGCGAATTCAGTAAGTCTATATTTTGGTGTCGGCTTCTGATTTTCGTTTGAACAGCACACCAATAGTTCTGTGACAATGTATGTAGCGATTAGAGTTTTTGGTTTAGATAAGAAAATAGACGACGAGCAAAAGAGGTTGCCACGAACAAAGCTCATCTCAACAAGCTATTGAAGAAAACCATAAAGAATGAAGCGACAAGATAGTGGATAAATGTAGATGTGAAAAAAATAAAGCGTGCTTCCATCTCATCCAGGTAAACGAGGTGAACTATTTCAGTAAACGATGGCACGCCGGAGACAGCGCCGGTTCCGAAGCCGAAAGAGACGCCGAGCGACGGCTTAGCCGGCCAGAAGAAAGGCGACGGTGTTGGCGAGGGCGAGACGCATTACTACGAACTGACTGGCGGCGCTCAGGAGTACGTTCAGACGCCCGAGGTGGACGTGTTCCGAGGTGACCCAGCCGAGTACAATCAATACGCCAATGTTGGCGATCAATACGTGCAACCAGTGGACTATGCACCGATCACCTCAGCGCCACCAATGGTAACCGGCAAACCAGTTTCGTCTTGTTTTTTCATTGAGTATAAATGATGAAGAAAATCGTTTGCAAATCGCTGAACAATCATTTTGTGTTGATTAGTTTGTTGTTTGGTCAACAATGTCTAGCCTTAATGCATTCGTTCAATAACACCCCAAAAAGCTACAGTTGCAAAACTGCCTGCGTAAATTCATTAAGCCGCAGCGTTGTGAAGCTTTGTGTATCATCAGGTGTTCTGATAAACAAAACTCAATTTGCACGGTCGCGTCGAATAATATTTACTGTGATAAGTCACAGAACGCTTTAAGCGGGCATTCATGAAGCAGTATTTAGAGACCTCGTAGCTATGCTTCAACACACAGCTACGCGACACTAAATACTGCTTCATGAATGCCTCTTAAAGCGTTGTAAAAATGTCTCAATTCTAACCAATCGCAAAAACCAATCCAGCGACCGCAGCAGACGGCCGACAGCGGACCGCGAATCTGTTTCACGGCGGACACGCTCGTTCGCACCGACCGAGGATTGATGCGCATGAGCGAACTGGCGACCGCCGCCCGTCCGGTCAACGTTCTCGCGTGGCACAGCGGCACGCAGCGTGCGATCTATTCGCCGCTGGAATACTGGCTGCATCGCGAGTCGCACGTGGAGGCCGCCTTTATGCGCATTCACACCGAACACGACGAGCTGGCGATCACCGAGAATCACGTGATCTTCCGCGCCGCCGGCTGCCGCTCGGCGGCGGAGGCGGAGTCGGTGATGGCGCGCGAATTGCTCGTTGGTCAGTGTCTGTTGCGGGCGACCGAGCGAGGCACCGAACTGAGTCGGATCACGGAGATTAGCGAGGTGCGCTCGATTGGGGTGTACGCGCCGGTGACGACGGAGGGAACGATACTGGTGAATGACGGCGTCGTGGCGTCCTGCTTCGCGAATAATGGAAATCACCGACTGCAGAAACTCGTGTACTCGTGGTTGCGGCCGTTGTTCCGTTTTTTCTCCACATCACACGATATTACAAGCGTTGAGGAGTCGCCTTCAATTTTGTATCTTGCGTTGGACAGAGTGCAACATGTCGTGTTGCATAGTGTTTAGTGTTTTGTTATGGTTCAGTGTCTTTTTGTTGCGTGATGTTCACAAGTTTTGCATTTTTACATTTTTTTGCGGATTTCACCAGTTTTTGGTAGAACGATTCGATAAATATATACGCATCATTTCTTATTCAACTATTATAGTAGTCTCAGTCCGTATCAAACTGTATTTATTTGGAGAACAACGACTTTTTTTGCATGGGTGATATGTTCATCTGGCAGAATACTGCGTGTCGTAATATCGCAATAAAACAGTGGATTTAATGAAAGAATAATGGAATGGAGCAACACCAATTTAAATATGTGAATCCACAACCAATTTTAAAGTTGTGAAACCCATCTCAAACATCAGTATCATCTTCGAACGCGCGATTCTCATTGCCATTTGCAACGTTTTGCTCATCAGTCAGCTGCACTGCCACTCCGTTCAGTTCGCGCGGCGGCGCCGTGAACGTCGACGTTTTGTGCATCACCGTTGACCAGCCGATCATCGCGAGCAGCAACATTGAACGTCGTTTCGAGCGGCGCACTTTCAGTCTGCGTTCTGCAGCGGAGTTTTCGGGTGGCTTTGAAAGATCTCTGGACTCGATAGCACGCCACGGACAAAACGAATTCACACACAACATTTAACGCAACGCTTCACTCAAACGCGGCTGATTCATGCCACGTTTCACTCAGCCCACTGAATCGCCCCACGTTTCAGGCAGCGTGTTACTGCAAGTCACGTTTTACGGCAACGTCTTAATTTACGCAATCCCCGTTTCACAAAACTATCAGCTCCAAAATCAATACAATAGAGTCATTTCTGACACGTACTTGTGTGCCTGACTGCAGTCTTGATGAAGTACAGCATCATGTGGATCAACGACATCAAGCCGGCGCCAAGCCAAAACTCCAGCACGCCGCCGACATTCGCCACCCAAATGTAGAAATTGAACTCGTATTTCTGTTCGATCAGAAAGTAGGGGTGACCGACCACTTTGTTCAGGTCAACCGCCAGCCACCAGGTGGTCTGAAATGGAACGTATTCTCTCTGTTTTTGTGCTTGGTGATTTCGTACGTGCGTGCGCGCAACAGTGCTACAAGCACAAGGTTAGGAGCGGCAAAAAGCTGCGTGAAACGTGACGTAATTGTTTTGTGCCGTTTTAGTTGGTTGATCTCAGAAACGACAAATGCATATGCATATTGGTTTGATCACCACGATGCATGTGGGTATATTTGAACACACTCCAATCGACACAGTCAAGTCTACAGTCATATAGACAATCAGCTGATATTAAAAGATTCACTGATTGGTCCAACAACAACCGTAGCGCGGTATACTGTAACGACAAGCGCTGGTTTTGCAGCACATGACGTCATTTCAGTGGGACACGTTTAAAAAAATAAGTCATACCTCGCTGCGATCACGATTGTCCGCCTCGCCGTCCTCGTCTTCGTCGCGTCGCACCGCGACCGCGTACTCGGTGTACTCGCACTTCGGAATGGAGAAGCAGTTCCGCTGGACGCATTGCTCGAAGTCGAGCGACGAATTGTTGACGATCGTCTCATCGGCTGTAGCTTTCGCGATCGCCGTCAGATAGCCGGTGTCGGATGGGCTGAACAGACGCAGATGACGAACGTAGTCCTGGAAGGTGCAGTCGCGATCGACGTGCAGTTTCTCGTTCAGCGTCGCTTCTGCAAGGAGGCGAACGAACGAACTTATGGTGATTTAGGCGATGTTTTTTTTAGCTCGGGCTAACTCAGAAGAAAGCGCACAGAATGCCGTCGAGTAGGGCGCCCATTTTCTAGTTTTCTCTGTCATTGAGTGTCTATTATACATACACCCTTCCCCTAACGCATCGAACGCGCCAAAACACCCAGAGCGTTAAAAAAGTTTTCGTTTTGAAGAACGTTCCGATTTCTAAGATGTTGATATTAGGATGATGAATATGACACAAAATTACCGTCGTTATTTTCCACACTGCTCAGTTTGTTACTCTCGGTTTGTATTTGCTAGAACTCGTTTACAACAAAGCTTGTGTTAAAAGCAGAGTTTGTTTTTCCCATTTTAGATGCAGTTTTTCAAATTGCGAAACCTCATTACATCTGTTTGGCGACAGAAATATTGAGATATGGTAGATCTTCATTGCCAAACAACCGCAATCCGCTGCCCGACCGTGTTTACCTGTGCCGACCAGCGTGTTTGGTATGCAATCGGCCGTGTAATACTTGTTGAACACTAGCAGCTTGCAGTGCGTCTCGCAGTTGTCTCGTTTCACGGCGACGAGACCGCAACGATTTTGCGTCGTATTTTTCAGTAGATACCTGGAACACTCGACTTTTTGTGTTCCGTTTTGTCAAAGCAGTTTCAATTTTTGGCGACTATTTGAAAATAAAAACTGTGTTTTAACTGAAGCATTGCTTCTTACCAACGAACACATGTTATCGAAAGCAAGAGACACATTACGTAAACTGAGGTCGTTTGTGTTCAATGGCTCGGCTCTACCTATAGACTAGAGGTGTATGATGAAAACCGGTGTATGATCTCATATTATGGTGTATGATCTGTGTAACTGACAACATCTACCAAATCGACTATACACCTGTTTGCCACATTGACATTCAGACGAACGAGTTCACCAACGGATGCTGACGTTCGCTCGCGTGGTCGAGTGTAGAATTGGTCCGGGTAGATCCAGAATTTCGCCGATTTGTTGCTGTGCTCGCGAAATTCCTGTTTTTTTAATAAAAAAACTTTGCGTCCCAATCGCAATCAGTGTCCATAGAAAACACTTTCAGGACGCTAATTAGCTGTATTTGCAATTCAGATCATTCAATTCAACCAATTTGTACGTACGGTACTTGTACAGTATGACCGTTTAAACATGGCAGCTTTTTTCAGGGTGCAAGGAGCGCGCGAAATTTGAATCAAAAAAAAGTTGCTTAGAAATCCATCTGCGTGTCAAATTTTACATGTTTCTAAAAATTAATTGCTAATTCGGGCTATTCTGTTCATTATTTCTACCTTTGCACACTCGATTGGCGGATATCTTATCATTTTTGAGAAAGGAAACTCCTAATCTGCGACTAATCTCGCCATGATTGAGACTGCCATATTTATTCGGCCATACTGTAATTCAATTCAGATACGGCAATAAAAAGCTGCGCACCTTGAGCAGGTGATGCCGAAAAACGCTTCCGTGTTCCAGCTTGTGTCGGCGCTCCTCTGGCGTCGAATCGTCATCATTATTGCCTTCCGTTTTCTCGCTCAAATGATGATGCACCTTCTTCTCAGCTTTCTTGGCATGTTCACTGGTCTCCACTGCACTGTCACGTTCTGCTGCCGTCTCCATCGGGGCATGCAGGGTGTGTTGCGAGAGAAACTGATCAAATGTAATCAAGACGGTCGATCGTATCGACTGCTCGAACCGGCGGAACTGGTAGCGCACGCATTCGCGACTGGCCGTCAGTTGTTGCAGCACGATTTCAATGTCTGAAACTTTCCGTTTCAGTCAAACTTTCCGAAAAGAAAAAGTCAACAACATCGCCGACAGAGGGTGTCTTCTATAGTTTCCAGTTGAGTTTCGCCGAAACTCTCAGTTTGAAGGTTCTCTTCTATCTGTTTGAAAAACGCAACACCCTGTGTTGGCTGACACTCTTTGTTAAAGTCTCAAAGTGCAGCAATCAGAAAAAAAAAACGCTGAAGGCACTATTATCAATTCTTTAGGTTCTGCGACTCATTGAGTTTGCAGTGGCAGACGTGGAAAGCACACTAGTATCAATTTTCATGCGGTAACTCAAAATCGCCTCATTTACGGAAACTTGGATCATTTCACCACTTTTGAATTCCCGCGTCACGCATGAAACTGTTGGCTGTAGGAGAACTGAGGGAAGGAGAACTGAGCACGGAGAACTGAGGGAAGGAGAACTGGTCACGCGGAAAACTGAGTCCCACGCATGCGCCCTCAGCGGAGGACTGAGTCCCACATGTTTTTCTTATTACCTGTGTGTTTTTCTTCACCACCGTTGTTCAGCTTTGGTTTATTTAGACTTTTACGTGGTATCGAAACTGTTTTTTAATAAAATTTCAACTTTTCACAGTTTTGCGAGGTTTTTAACAGCTACAAAAACATTTTTTATTCATTAGAAAGAGATAGGTAATTGGGATCCTCGGGAATACACTGAAATCTCGCCAAAGATTTCTAATCATATCTTTGGATTTTCGGATCAGTTCCTTGAACCACTTTTATTTCTTTCCAATAAAATAAACCCCGCGCCAAAAGTGACTCCTAAATTAAAAGAAAATAATTTCAAACACTAACTGTTCAATTCACAGCCACCAATGGTTAATAAAAACAAAAATATGCTGAAAATTAAACCAAAATAGTCAACGGAGTAATAAGTGCGCAGATATACAATTATCTAAAAATGCGGGAGACGCATATAAAAGGAGGAATATGGCCTTGTGTAAGCAGTGAAAGACTTGGCTCGACAACGCTTTTCAAGTCTCTGATGTGGTACACACGGATACAAGTACATAAGAGTTATATTGTTGTTTCAAAGCTTGCTGAAAAGCGTAAAAACTTTGAAGTTATTTTTCAATTGTCCTCTTCAGTTTAGTCTAAAATCACACCATGTGCGAAATTCTGTAAATTCTGTGTAAAAACGGAAACATCAGAGATTGCAAAACATTGCTGCATGTAGCTTTATCGTTGTTGCTAACGTACGCACCGCTGTGCACACAGCAGCACCAGTGCAAAAAGTGTTGTCTTCCGTTGATTTTCACCCTTTTGTACCAAACTCTTGTGACAGGATGAACCGGTGAGTCATTGCCTTTGCCACAGAAGGAGACCTTGAGTTCCCCAATGCCTCTGCATTTTTAGCGTCTCCCGCATTTTTAGATAATAGGTATTCTGACTTTTACATAAGTTCCGAAGGTCGGACCCACAATTCGTTGGTCACACATTCTTCTAAACCCCGGACAACTCAGGTTTTTCATTTTTCGTTTTTTAGGCCAATTTCGCCTATGCTATTTCTACGGCCGATTCCCCAAAATCGTCACGATTCAGTACCTAGAATCGCTCACAAAAGAAAAACTGACCCAAAAGCCGTGATCGGCGTAATGAATTACCATGGAAAACACCGTTTTCTTGTTTTTCATTTCTGGACCGGTTTCGCTAAATTCCACGGCCGATTCGCCATAAATCGTCACGATTCAGTCAGTATCTAGAGTTGCTCATACAAGAAAACTAACCCAAAATCCGTGATCAGCGCATTGAATTACACTGGAAAACACATCCGGTCTGGAACGACGGAAGTAGGGAAGGATAGGGAGGGAAGGGGGGACAAGGAAAAAAATCTGAAAATGAAAATAATGAAAAAATAATTAAAAATAAAAAGGATTTATTTATTATTAATAATAAATAGGTATAGGGACAGGGAACAAAGCAAAAACGCATTTGGTGATCAGTTCTCCGGGGCCTCAGTCCTCCTTCCCTCAGTTCTCCGCCCGTGCGTGTAAGCTGTGACCAGTCCTCCGGGCCTCAGTCCTCCTTCCCTCAGTTCTCCGCCACCCGAAACTGTTTACCTATCGACGCGCGCGGGACCAAAACAAAAACAGATCATACAATAGCATCGGAAATTGCGGGCGTGCGTGTCGAAAAAAAGAAAACAAACAAATTCCAAGCGCCAACCTTCGTTTGGTGCGTCTTGAAAACTTGTGAGTGTTTCGCTCACACGGAACCGGCTCGTCTCCAAGTGCGTGTGGTTCGCAAGGAACGCCAGGTACATGTACTGAATGTCGTGGTAGTTCATTTTGCCCGTTTTCACCACCTCCGTGTCGAAATGCTCGACCGCTTCGATCGATTGTTGGTACGACTACAACAGTCGGTGATTGACTTTTTCATTTTAAAAATTGTTTTCGTTCAAATTGAGTGTGGTGCACTGATTGATCGACTGTATATCAAGCGCCGGTATCAATGCCAAGTACCAAGTGCGGTGCACCCCGATCGGTATAGCATCACAAAACACAGTTGACGCCAAAAAAAACTAATGGCGCTATTGTATTTTGGCGTTTTGAAACATGCCAGCTGGCGTTTGGAAACGTGCCAGAACAACGGCCAGATTTTCTGAACGCTGTATTGTGGATTTATTCAAACGTGTCCGTACTAAAATGACGTCATTTGTTTTAAAAACGCCCGTTTGTCAAAGTACAGGCACTAAAATGTCAGTTTGGTGTGACTGATTCGACATTCACCATTTGTTTACGGGAAGAAACCGGCTAAACGGAAAGTCTGGTTTGCTGTGAACGGCAAGCTCATGTTTGGCGGCACATGACGTCATTTCAGTGGGACAGGTTTAAAAAAATAGGTCATATCATAATCTGCGAGTGCGGCATTCAATGAAAAAAAAACACGCCACGTTTTCCGCTTTTCACCACCTTGATCAGTCCTCCACGAGCAGCGCCGGACAGCTCCATCAGCTCGTCGCCGTGCGCCATGAAATACTCCACGATCGAGTCTTTCGCGAGCACTGCGATTTGCTCGGTGCTGATACGACAGCGACAGTGCTCGCGAACGAGAAACAGAAACTCGATCGTCAGTTGGCCGAGGTTGAACAGCGTCTCCAACATTGCCGCCAGTGTCACCACCGTAGTAGCGCCGTTGTTGCGTGTATCATCGGAATAATCGCTGTCGTTCGTCAGCCTCAACGCGTTCTCGTATGTCGCTCGCATTTTCTCGCCGACGGTGCAGTTGCCCGTTTCGTTTCGCAGACGGTCGAGCTCGCGGCGCGTTTGATTGCGTCGTACGTGCGTTTCGGCTGCTTCGAACCAGAACACGGCCGGTGAGAAGAACGTCGGCTGCGAGATTGCAGAAGAAAGCAGGTTTTGTGTTGATTGAACTCTTCTCGTTTTTCGCAGAACATACAGAGCGTGCGCGAAACTCTATGTATTACAGTAAGAACGAATGTATCGATCGGGTTTGGTTGAAAAGTCAAAGACCGCATTTTTGTGGTTCGATGGTAAAGGCAGAGACACCACAGACAGATCTTATAGTCTGGGTAAAACATCAGCGAACCTGGAAAGCTGAATCCCACAAAATCAACTTCGATCTCGTCCTTTTTTTTACGCGAGCTCTGTATTCTGTGAAAAATGTCAAGTTTAATCAAGCATACTTGCATGTCAATTCAAAACAGCGCGCTTTTGTGAATTTTCAAAAAAGCCGCAACAACTGTACAGTATAACAGTAGCAGACCTTCTTCGGATAGAACTGTAGTCTTCCGTCCGTCTTGACGATGCCCAGTCGATATTTGTACAGCACTCGCGCGAAACTCAACTGCTGCAGCGTGCGCGCCGTCTGTTCGTACTGCCAGATTTGCTGCAGATGCTTGCGCAACACCAGCACATAGCCGACCACGGTGTCAATGCGCCAGTTGCCGACTGCGTTCGATCGATTCTGCATGCAGCGCATGATGTGCTGCGCGCAGCAACGGGTGACGCCGTGCTACAGTGCGTGGTTTTTTTGTTGCGAAACTGCATTGTTACACTGAAAATGTTGCGATTTATTTAGAGTTTCATTTCAAAGAGAATGGGCACAGCCATGGTTCCATAAGCCACACTGTCACAAGAGCAACAAAGGTAGTGTTCACATTGAATTGTAATCGAGTGGAGTTCAGAAAGCAAATCGCAAATCGAAAACCAAGATTGAACTGAAGCCATATTTAGAAACTATACCTTTCGGTACTGCGAAAAATTCAACAGAAGTTTTTTTTCCGCGCACATTTTGGAATGCGTATTCAAGCTCCAACGTGTCAGTTTCACTAAACAAAACGTTCGCCCAAAAACCAACCCGTTTATGTCCGCCCTCGCCAGCGTTCGTCGTCGCGTTACTCCTCAGCGTCACCGCGCGTTTACACCGTTGAAACGCGTCCGCGAAACCCTTGAAATCATAGAAACGCTCGCGCCACAATCGCCCGATCACGAGCGCATCATAGAGCGTCTCGTTCGGATTCATGCCTCCGTACAGATTCTCGGTGCAGAAGATCCAGTCGGTCAACTCGTCGAAGTCGGTGGGCGTCGAAAAGCGCAACGACTGCGACGTCGAGGTTGACTCGCTGTAGTAGCTGTTCAGCGTGTGACGCATGTGGAAACAGGTGGCGATCGTGAACAACACCATTATCAGGTACCTGGAAAGAGCATCCGAGTTTGTTGTTGTTGTTGTTGTGATTTTTAGGCGATGTTTAGGGCTAACCCAGAGAAGCGTACAGAACGCCATTGAGTAGGGCGCCCATCGAGTATTCTCTGCCATTAAGTGCCTATACACCCCTCGGCGGGGCTCGATCCCCCGAGCGCACAGACTGTAGTCTAACGCACTACCACCAGGCCACGAGGGTGATAATAATCAGATTTCATTCAATAGTCCACACATAAATCAAACATCGTAACGCATGAAAAGCGGCATTCATGAAGCAGTATTTGGTGACGTGCAGCTGAAGCATAGCTACGCAAATATTGCTTCATGAATGCCCCTTAAGACAGGATGATTGGTGTGCAGTAAGCGCTGCCTTTTATACTGTATTCTGGGCGGCCTCTGACATCGCTTGTCTAGACAATGGAGACAGCGCAGGCAGCGGATTTCTTATGAAATCCTGATGATGAAGTTGATGATGATGAAACGTTCAAGAAACTTCTATCGAGAAAACATGATATGGCTAATAATTCGTAGGAAAACGAAATGGGCTGAACGTCATTTGTCTACATTCGAATAATCCGTAGGCATACGAATTGACTCAGTTGTCTGGCTTGCCGACCTACCACAGCAGCAGCTCCGGGCGGTTCTCGGCCGTCGTGATGTAGTGCAGTCCGCCGAGTTCACTGTTTCGATACAGTTTGTTGCCGCGCAGCCAGTCCCAGATCGACAGTATCTCGGCGTCGTTATCGTCCGGTGGCATTGTGCGTGTGTACGTTCGTTCACTTTTTTTTCGCCGGTATACACGTATATTCAAACACGTACACTCACTGTGGCATGAACTGTGAGAATTGCTTTAAAAAACGGCACCAAAAC
>JASANC010005412.1:0-33909 GCA_030248135.1 Theristus sp. LFF4_11
GCATTTTTAGTATAATAGATAGATTGTTTTTTGGGTCTCCGAATTTCATGCTGTTCATACAGTTTTATCGGAGTTTCCTGCTTTTCGCGAAATAAAATGGATGGATGGATGGATGGTGAAAATTTCAGACTTGGTTTCACTTTCGGCGACCCCATTTTCCCACCGACGACATCACGTCTCGTGTTTTGCCTCTCAATTCACCTCAAATAACACGGAAACAAGTTCAACAACAAACCGGTGTGATCATGCTGACGACACGAGGCGAAACAGCAACGAGCAACCAACGAAGTTACGCTTGCAGTGGCAGACAGTGCAATTTCGACCTTTCGAGATCCTGAAAAACGATGCGTAAATGTGAGTTCTCTGCTTCTATCTCACCTTAGCGGCATCGGAATTTGTTGAACTAGCCTTTGCGACGCTCAAGTACTTCAATGCGCGAGTCGATCATCACTCACCAAGGCTAAAAACAGTCGATAAATCAATCCAGAATACCACCTGCAGCGTTGAAGACTAAGTGACAAGGTAAAGTCAAAGAAAATTTTTGTTGAACTTTCGAAAAATTATGCCAAAAACGGCATTTTCAGGGCACATTAAAGAAAAAATTTCAATAAAAAAAATAAAAAAATGCTCATTTTTTTACTTTTTTTTTAAAAAATTAAAAAAAAATTTTTTTTTGCCCCTTACATCTCTAGGTGTGGGTAGGGTTAGGGGAAAAAAAAATCCGGATTTTTTTTTTTAAATTAAAAAAAAAATTTTTTTTTTAAAAAAAAAAATTTTTTTTTACAAGTTAGGTTCGTTCGAAGCGTCTCGTCGAGCTGAGTTCATCTAGACTATTTTCAGAACGATCCGGGAAACTATAAGAGCGAAAATCGTGTTTTATTGAAATTATGTCCATTTCATAGAGGGAAAATTGCATTTTCAACAGTAAAACAGGGCAATTTTTCACGTGTACTTGAATATTGAACCGTTCTTAGTGGTTCCTCTTTAGAAAATTACCAAAATTTGACTGTGTTCAAAAATTCCTGTTTGCTGTAGCTAAGTCGGCAACCCCTGTCGACCCGGTCGCCCCCCCCCCCCCAAGACACTTACTTTCAGGTTCAACCAGCTATGCTATCTGCCACATGGCGAGAGCCCACTCTTCAAATCATCGTATCGAAAACACGTACCATGATTTCGCGATCACGTTGCGGGCAACTGACAGACGCAAGTTTAACACGTTAGTTTAGCTCAGCACGCAAGTTTTAACATGTGGCCATGTTATCGGGTATCTGAAAAACGGTCGTGTGATGTGGTATTAACCAACATCTCCGCTCAAATTGTTTAACAATATATCGCACAACTCCATTGTAGACCTATAACATACGCCAATCAACAAGATATCATGTTCATCTCATGGCCTACCGACTGAAAAACATGTTCTAAGTTGCAAGAAAACGATTTCTGAAACGATATTTCAATTCAGTTAAGTCATTTCAACGCTAAAAATTGACTCTAGAAGTCATCCAAATCGAAAAACATGGAGTACGTCGGTCAAAATGACCAAATAATGACATTTACCTAAGCACACAAAGAAGTTGGGAAGAAAATTTGGTTTGAACTTTCAAAAAATTATGCCATAAATCGAATTTTCAGAGCAAAGTAGAAGAAAAAATTTTCAAATTTTTTTTTTAAGTTTGAAAAAAAAAATCCAAATTTTTTTTTTAAAAAAAAAACGAAAAAAAAAATAAAAAAAATTTTTTTTTTCAAAGCCCCTAACCCTAGGTGTGGGGGATGTCGGCCAAATTTTCGAGGGGGGGGTCTAGGGTTGTTAAAAAAACAAAATCGTCATTTTTGTTTTAAAAAAAAATTATTTCCAATCGTTTTTGAAAACCTCCGTATAATTGTCTGTAGTTTTGTCAAGCGCGCGTCGTAGCGTGTGCTGGGAATATAAAATAGGCTTCATATTTCGCTGCGCGCACCTCCGTATACGGTCCGTAGTTTTGTCAAGCGTGCGCCGTGGTATAACCTCTGTATACGGTCCGTAGTTTTCGGTCCGCCCGATCCGCCCCCCTCGGATTCGCCAAAAATCGGGCTCGACCAAAACAGAACACTACAGTCTACAGGGGTTTCAAAAGTAGTGGGTAGGTGTTTGACCCGTTATTTCTCGAGTTCTGTGGAACCATATTCAATGAACTTTTAAACAGTTGTTCAGAAAAAAAGTTCAATTTAGATTTGTGCAAAATTTCAGAGAAATTCATTCACCTGCACACGAATGACAGAGCAAAACGGACAAAGACATTGATTTCTGCTCGCAACTGGGGGTTCTTGTTTGGCACCAGGTGAAACATTAGCTTGCATGCGGCCGAATCGTTGCATGCATGAATACGAAATGGTTTTTTCAATCTGATTGGTTTGTTTTTGTTTTTTTACAAACGTGCTAGACGTGGAACGTGCTAGACCAGCGTACATGCGCGAGAAGATGGTTTTGGCCGTGACGGATAGGTACAAGCAATGCATTGAGGCTCATGGTGGACACTTTGAGAAATTTGATTGAGTTGACTGTTGTCGTTGTTGTCAATGTTTGCAGTTATCGCCACATTTTGAAGTGTTCTTTTGAATGTTTGCATTGAGTGTTGTCCTTTGTTGTCTGCTGGCATCGCGTGATCTCGTATTTTCTAGTTCTTTTTTTTGTGTTTTGCTCTGTCATTCGTGTGCAGGTGAATGAATTTCTCTGAAAATTTCTACAAATCTAAGTTGAACTTTCCGGAACAACCGTCATTGAATATGGTTCAACACAACTCCAGAAATAACGCGTCAAACACCTACCCACTACTTCTGAAACACCCTGTACAGACAACATCAATCAACTACACGTACTGTCCCTGTGGTCGTGAAATTTTCAAAACAAACAAGCAAAACCGAAAAACACAAGGAAAACTGTTCCGTTCATCAACGTGCTTATCCGTTTTTTTTTAAATTGACGACTGACGAGTAAATTGCGGTGCCATGGCAGATTCCATTCAAAATTTGAATCGACCAAAAGGTAGGTTCGAAATGGTTAAAACAGAAACCAGCCATTATGGTGATGCAGATGCCTTTCTGTTCTGCGATTAACTAACTGCTTTGGTTGTATTGTATTTACGCTTGGTTGTATTGTATTTACGCTTCGTCAAATAATGCTCTGATGCCGCCAGGACAAAGGCGAAACACCAGTCGTTTCTCTTCTCGCGTCCGTTTTGGGCTGCTGAGGTTGACCAGACCGTGGTCGGGGGTCAACCAACATAAGCAATAAACAAAGCTCAAGATTGAATAAATACATCAATGTTTTTATTTGTATTCAAAATTGAACAAAATAGTTTCAAAATAATCCATGATTTCACTCACAGATGCGTTCGCTCAGTTGGACGACGAAGAAGGAACGAAACAAGGCCTGGTACACATTCGTATTCAGCAGCGAACCGGTCGCAAAACGATCACAACCGTACAGGGGGTGGCGCCGGAGTATGATCTGAAAAGAATAGTGCGCTATCTGAAAAAGGTTGGATGGGTGACAAAGCAACTATTTGAGTTTGAGTACCACCAGCTCAATCTCAGTTGCAGATTCATGTGGACGAGGATGGCTCATTTGATGAACATTTACCACGCACAATCAATGAACGCACAAAACTGTACACCTTAAAAAGCGATTCGCATTTAATTTTGCTGCTATCTGTGTTTATTGCAAAAATTTAAAAAAATAGAAGAAAAATAGTTTAGGAAAACAAATGCAACGGCACCGTCGTTGAGCATCCCGAGTATGGCGAGGTGATTCAGTTGACCGGCGACCAACGGCAACACATCAAGGATTTTCTTTGCAAGGTCGGCATCGTCAAAGAAGACAACTGTAAAGTGCACGGCTTCTGATCGTATTGCTTATTGATTTCATCAAACCACGTTTCATCTGTTACGTTTACCCCGTGAAAAATTTATAAGGAAAACCGCGACTGGACACAAGAAGAAAACCGTAAAAGGGACCCAGCGCAGTTGTGAAAACATTGTTCTGTTTTGTGATTTACAACACTGATGAGAGCGCACTTCTGATGGCAACAAAACAGTAAAATGAACGAACATAAAACTTGGATTTGGCTGCAAATCATGCAACCGTAAAAGGTCGATTCCCAACGAATGCGTTGTATTTTACATTGGCTTGCATTCGAAATCATGGAAGTTGTTGTGCGTCAGACTAAATATACAGACCGAAAAAAAAGTGCAAAAGAACGAACGGGAACATGGCGGAGGCTGGGCGATCGTGGGACGTGACGACGCAGGTGCTGAGCATTTCGGTCGCGTTTCGTGTCGTGAACGCAGTGCTGGTGCAGACGTGGTTCGTGCCTGACGAGTACTGGCAGTCGCTGGAGCCGGCGCATGTGCTCGTGTTCAACAGCGGTCATTTGACGTGGGAATGGCGTCATGGCCTGCGCTCTTACCTCTATCCGCTCTACTTCGCCGGTGTCTACAAACTGTTGGCAGTGTTTCGCCTCGACCACCACCACTGGCTTTTCATGCTGGCGCCAAAGCTGGCGCAGGCACTGCTGTTTGGCGTGTTGTGCGACGTGCACCTGTACAAACTGGCACGTGCCACGTGCGGTCCGAAAGTCGGTGCACTCTCAGTGTTCGCTTATTGGCTGAGTTGGTTTGCGTTCTACACGACGCCGCGCACATTGACGAACTCGGTGGAGAGCGCGCTGTTGATGGTGGCGCTGTGCCACTATCGGTGGCCGTATGCGTACATTTGCTGCGACGATCGCAGTGAGCACGGCAACACGAGCGATGTGTCGTTTTCATCAACTGCCTCAGAAAACAGCTTTGCTGCACCGAATCGCAAGCGAGCAACCTGGCACAATGTGCCATTCGTGTTCTTCGCTGGTCTCTCCACGGTGCTACGTCCGACTGGTGCGATCATTTTTGCGCCGCTTGTCATTTGGCAACTATTTCGCAATAGCCGCTGGAGTTCGCTGCTTCGCGACTTCTCGCAGTCGTCGATGCTGCCGTGGCACACGAGACTGCGACCGTTGCTGGGCAGGATGGTTGAGTGGCGCCTGGCGTTCGACTGTGCCTTGGTGGGTGTGCCGTTGCTGACCGCTTGTCTGATCGTTGACCGCCTCTGCTACGGACGATCGCTGCTGACACCCTGGAAATTCGTGGAATTCAATGTGCTGCAGGTTGGGCACGTTGTGCATGGTTTTCGATCTGGTTAACATGCAACGACACCCGAACGACGGAAGTCGTGGAATTCGGTGTGCTTGCCGCCATGTGGTGTGTGCACCATTGCAGAGATTTGCGGCTCCGCAAGACGGTGAGTACACCTGAGCCGCGTTCCATCACACCGTCGCGAGCAAAGCACCAATCATGTGTCACTCAGTCAGGCCAGCTTTCCATTTGCCGATTACATGCACCAACAAATCGTGACACGCTTTCCAGGGTGGCAGCGCTCACTTCGGCAGTCACCCGTTGCACTGGTATCTCACATGTGGCCTTCCCCTGGTCGCCTGGAGTCATTCGCTTGTCGTGCTGGCCGTTGCGCGCAGTCAGCGACAGTACAGCCGTGGGCGGCCTGTGCTCACGTTCCTGGCTGCGTTGATTGGCTGGTATGGCGGTATTAGATGTGGTGTGTTGGTACAGCTGAACATCGGTGTGATCAGGCTGCTGATTGGCTGCGCTGGAACTGGCCATACTGATTTTTTTATTTTTCAAAAGACGTTCAGTTTCTGCTGAAGTCGTGTCAGACTTTGCAAGGTAGTGAAACTCGTTGTCATTCAGGTACGTCGGCGTGCTCAGTCTGCAAGCGCACAAAGAGCACCGATTTCTCAGTCCCATTCTGCCTCTACTGTGCATTTTTGTGGGTGTTTGGCTGGAGCCAGGCGTGGTCATGAGCACCAACGGCCAGTTGCCGTGGGCGACCACGCCGAAACGTCGACTTGCGCTGATTGCGCTGCTGATCACGAATCTGCCAGTGGCGTTGTATTGCTCGTTGGCGCATCAGCGGGCACCGATCGCAGTCGCCAGCTTTGTACATGGCCTGCAGCCGTTTGAAAGGACTGTCGTTGAACGAGGTGAACTTTCACACATTTGAATCTGCTTTGAATCGCGAAATTTTTATGGTTGCTCGAACTGGTGGCGCGGTTGAAAGTTGGAAAAACTTTCAAAGATTCGAGTTTCACGTAAAGAAACTGCAAATTCAAACATTGTTTGAAATCGTCGCATGCAAATGATGCTGCCATTGCCAATAGCGAGCCGAGCTGAACGGCAAAACCAATGTGCAGCTGTGTTGTATGTTTGTGTCACTGCGCGTTCTGTCTGCTTGCAGTCAACAACGACACGGTGACGACGACTGTCGCCGTTCGGCCGAGCGTCTGGTTTCTGATGCCGTGCCACAGCACTCCGTTTCACTCGCACATTCACAACGCGCAGCTGCAGCAATTACGTTTTTTACATTGTGAACCAAATGTTGACCAACGAAGCGACCACACAGATGAGGCAGACGCGTTTTACGGTGATCCGGTGAAGTTTGTGAAGCGTGAATTCCAAGATGACAAATGGAGACCGACACACGTGGTGCTCTTTGACAAGCTCTGGACGGAACAGCTTGAACGAGAGTTGACCAAAAGGCAATTCGAAATTTGTGCCTCGTTTTTTCACGTGCCCGTTGCTGCGGTTGACGGGCAGAGACAAAGCAGGAGAATCCTGGTCGCATGTCGCCGTACAACTGAATGATCTGATATGTTTGTTCTCCGTTTTTATTTTTCAGTTCATTTTTAGCTTTTTCATTTTACACAGAAATAGTCATTGGGAAATGGTGCTGATGTTGCAAGGTCATTTGCCTTTTTTTCCACAATTCATCTGTGGGTTAGTTTTCAGTTTCTTTTTATTCTTTTTGCTTCACCGTCTTGTCTGTAACGATTGATCAGTAAAACGAATCGCTGCTGCACCCAATCATGAAAACAAAGCAATCTATAACAACGAACGGGAAGTGCTGAAACACATGAATCTGAATCTGAATTACAAAGATATCACAGTCAATTTGAAATTATTTCGCGCACATCCCCCCACGACGGTCCAGATTTCAAACGAACCGCCAGAGGGACGTTCAGTTCACAGTTGAACAATCGGCGCCAGCACGTGGTCATTTCGCGTTTGACCACTTCGGCCACTTGAGACAGCAAACATTCACGAACGTACAGAATCAGCTCGTCGTGCAGCAGTAGCACGATTTGAGCGTCCTTTGTGTCTGAAATAGTTGCTGCAGTTATGGGACGAGTTTGTCGCCAGTCCGCTCAATGCTGACCAAAACGGAGGTGATCTCGATTTACGTTTATCAGTCACATGAACTATGCAAAGCGCTCTGCACACAACCGTAGCAGCGTTGCAAGTGACGGTGCACGGCGCAGACGGCGGCGCGGAACACGTCGGCAGCAGACGCCTGCACGCTCGTGTTCACGGCACGGCGTTCGCACGCAGCTCGCTCGTGGCGCTGCGCAGTGTCCCCGTTCGGCAGCACACAACGCCTCCGGCCACCCATGCTCTGCACGCAGTGGTTTGCGCTCTGGCACTCCGCAATAGTGCATTGAATCCATTGTTGCACACCTTGCAATGTTGGCGACACACGTGCTTGTTGAGTTGGCGTTATCTTTATTGGTGCGCACTGGCCGTCAGATTCAAAAACAACTCAACACTTTCACACAGTTCTGACAAGCAGCAACCTGGATAAGCGTCCGTGAACGAGTGCCTGAATGCTTCAGCGTCAGCCAGCGGCACACCCAGCTGACCGGCCAGCGTGTGCACACCCATGCCGTAGATGATTCCGTAACAAATCTGTGACATTAA
The DNA here is from genome assembly GCA_030248135.1 of Theristus sp. LFF4_11. NCBI lineage: Eukaryota > Metazoa > Nematoda > Chromadorea > Monhysterida > Xyalidae > Theristus > Theristus sp. LFF4_11. Next base: position 7,843 of record JASANC010005412.1, read on the forward strand.
CAATTACAGTGTGCCACAGTTGCAATTGCCAGCTGTTCTCCGTGCCACGTGGCTGCTGATTGCAATTTCCTTGCGCAAACAAACCTGCTTCAATTTGTGTCGCTGTTCGTCCGTGACCGAGTCGACCGGTGTCGCGAGCCATTTCGCAGCCATCACGCGGAACACGTCCGTCGGCGCGTTCTTGTCAGCGTTCTTAAAGACACGCATCAACTGTGCGTCCGCTGACAGATGCGCCAGGATGCGCAACTCCAGTTGGCAGTAATCGGCACTCAGAACAACGCAGCCTGTGCGTGATGGACGACGTGAAATTATGGGCAAAACTGGCTTGCTCAACTTTGCACCGTCACAAACAGTCACACAAAACAATGTGCGGGTGTGGTTTGACACAGACACGTGCGACGTCATCAGACACGGACTCGACATCACGTGAAATACTCTGCTTCTGGCAGGTGCAACGAATCAAGACCGCACGATGCAAACTGTCAAACCGCATCTGTCAAAATGCAACGCAATTTGCAGCCAGCCGCACCTTCGGGCGCCACAAACAGCCGCCGCAGTGCGACCGGCGTCTGTGTGCTGTCGTCTGCGGCGCACACCGTGAACTGCTTCGGCACCAGCTGCACATTCGGCGAGTGCATCACAATGCGGCCGGTCGCAGTGAGCGCATCGAAGTGGCCGCGAATTCTGGCGTCCGCCTGATTGACGGCCGTGACAGCTGGCAGCAGCGCCGTCGTCAGCGCGTTATGCAGCGCACGCCAATGCAGCACGAGACGCGGCAGCTCGTGCAAGCCGCTCAAGCGCTCCAGCACCTGCGCAGTGTGCGGCTGTTGCCGAGAATTCGTGTGCTTCCACGACACTTTCAGTTGCAACAAAACAACGCCACTTAAATATGAACTTCAGTCAACCAAAAATTCGCAAGCTAATTAGATCGGTCCTGTTCAGATACAAGAATGACGCAGATAACGAATGAATTGGTCAGATTGATAGATACGGCTGATTTGTGGCTGACCTCTTTTGCAGTGCTGTAGTGTTGCTTCGCGGTTGTACGCAGCACCTGGTGCACACCACCACCATCGGGCGGCAGTTGCAAGTGTCTGTACAAAACGTCGGCCACTTGCGCCGGGCTGTCCAGTGAGAACTGTCGACCGCCAGCCACTGCGAACGCTCGACGCTCCAGCTGATCCATCATACTTTGCAAATCGTCTCTCAACCGCTTTGCCGCCGTCACATCGAACTTGATGCCAGTTTGTTCGATGCAACGAAGCGTGCACAGTACAGGGTCGACCAGAACACGGTACGCCTCCAAGGGGTTCGGTGCTTTGTGAATGGTGTCATGATTTGCCAGTGGCACAAGCCTGGCATCCACTTCGCAGATGTTCACTAAATGTTGCCATTGTTGAGCGATCAGTTTGTGGTGCAGCAGCCACGCCTCGTGACACGCCTGCAATGTTCGAGAACACAAATTGTGATGATGAACCACGATGTGCTTTTCAAATCCTGCAAAAATGATTCGTTCGAAAACAAAATCAAGACAAAACCTGTTCCCGGCTCCATCGTTTCGCAGTTGTTGGCCAGCAATGCACATTTTCGGCTATGCTCGTCAACAGTGCTGCATCGGTGCAGTCAAACGCAGACGACAAATGAGTGAGCAGGGGCTGGTCGGGGTCACCGAGCCATGCAAGCGACAGGGCGCACAACAGATGCACGTTGTCGTGGCTCTTTCGTTCGTCCAATTGATTTCGCTTGAAACATCTGTCGATCAGCCGAAGCGTGCCAAGTGCATTCACACATTCCACTGTGACGCCACTGGTGAACAGTGAACGCACATGTTTGCTGGCGAACCCAATGTCTGAGATAAGCTAAAGTGACTGCACAAAGAAAAGCAAACCACTGTGCTGCCCATACTTTTGAATGTTCTACAATGGATGATCGTGCAGTGCAACGAGAAGGAAATCAGCCAGGTGAAACACCCCGTTCCAAAGCTGCTTTGAGTTTTTTAAATGTTCCGACGGTGTCACCTGTTTTTTTAAGCAACGATGTCATGAAACACACCGCCAATCTTGAAAATTGAAACTGATGCCAAAAAATCCGGACATCGCTTTTGGAACGGGTTCATTTATTTCATACCTTGTGGGTTCAGCGCAACATAGTACACGTGACGGTCGGCACAAACGGCCACTCCAACGATGTACTCGCAAGCACTGCCTGCCGGTGGCACGTTCTCTGAAAATTCGTGTCTATTTCTATTTTTGTTCAACAAAACTCTGCAACCAAGTTTCGACCACAGCAATGAAAACTGAACACCATCGCAACCAACCCTTATTTCGTGCAATGAACTTTGCGCCGATGGTGCACCGGCTTGGTGCGGCCACTTGCACTTTCTCCACCGCAAACGCCATTGCGATTCGATCACCCGCGTTTGCCGTGTCCACAAAGTTGCCAAATCCGGCAACCGTCAGATCGACAATGAAATCCGCAGAAAAAGCATAAACCGAGCAAGACGGTGGCTGGCCGGTGATGAATCGGTCAAAGTCGTTGCTGTTGTTCGATTTCCGCTTTTGAAACGAGTTCACCAAAAGTGGTTTCATGTGCACAGGACTCGTTTCGGGTGACTGCAGTTTTCGACTGACTGCTTGGCCACCATTGGTGGTCGTTTTGGGTCGCTTGTTCACGGCAGCACTGTTGTACAGCTGCAACTGGGCACTCGCGATCGGCGACGATAACTCGACACTCGAGCGCTTTTGTGACGACACCTGCTGAATTGCAAGGCTGTTGCTGGTGCTCTGCAATTCAACGCGTTTGGTTTGCGGTAAAAAAAACACGCACAGCTCATTTTGCAGACTTCTAGCAAATGCAGTCAAATCAGCAGTTTTGCACCACCAAACCAACGAGACACGATATCACCCAAGTTATTATGGTGGTCAATTGAAAAGGTTAACAACAAAACGCGCACCGGCTGTTGTTGGTCAGTTGGTTGCGATTGTTGCTCGTCAAACATATCATCGGTAGATTTGTCAGTGGCAGAGCACTCGATGGACGGCACGGCCACGTCAGGATCAGTCGCTGGCTCGGTTTTAATGTCCTGACAAACAAAACAAATAGCAAAGTGCTTTTATGAACGAAATTCTTTGACCAATAGAATGAACAGAAAAACACGTGTTGCAACAGATAGAGCGTTGGGCGAGGGTGAGCACATCATGCGTACCTGGTCATCATCAGCATCTGTGCCAGAGAACAGATCAGTGGATGCATCATTTGCGCCATCCACCATTTCTGAGTCGTCGTCCCGTTGCCACTGCGAGAACGACTGTTTCAGTGACGTGTAACTGCACGACTTTGACAACTGTGATCGATTGAGCCAGAGGTAGGCGGCAGCACGCTGTGCCTGTGACGAGCTCGATAGCACGGACGAGTTCAATGGAAGCGCATGCTCATCGAGTGCAGCACGCTGATTGGTTGTGGACGGTGACTGCATGATCGGAGAGAGTGACATCGTCGACAAGTCTGTCATGACCTCGTTGACACTGTCGTCCGCCGAACAATGATGTTCCACTCGCTTAGGAGTGTTACGGTGCGCAGCACACGTCGTTGGATTCTCGATTTCGTTCATTTGTACTGCTGGTGTATGGTCAGGGAGAATGGGTGACCGGGCAAGACTCGATATTGGCGCTCTGGTGACACCCGGTATTGAGATCGGCATGGTTTTCTGGTTTGTCGAACCATTGTGCTTCTCAAAACTTTCGTCGTCCGTCAAAAATTCGGCCAACGATTGAGAAATCGAACGCGATGCTGAGTTTTGGCGGCAATTCGAAAATGAAGCAGTTGTTCGTGGTTGAATGGGGGCCAATGATTTGCGGTGATTTGCTGCTGATTTGGGTTGATTTGCGGTTGAATGCACCACGGCACAACACTGCACTTTGAGTTCGTTGTCTGCAATGAAACACACAAAACCATTACAAAAAAGTCACAGACACAGAAGTTGGCTTCATAAACCTCTGGCAATTGCACTTCACAAATAAATGTGACCCACAAACCAAAAAACCATGTAACGTTTTTATTCTTCGATGACAGTCTGAATATTATTATCATCACGATTAGACCTGCAGAAACAGACAGCCAGTATAAACAGCTAAACTATTATCACACCGGGTGATACCGCCTGAGTGAATACCAGCACATGTTCAGAACAAAACACAACGAAAGACTGAAAACGGAGAAAAATACCCGAAAACAAAACAAAACATGCAGCAATCAAAAAACGAGAATCACAAACCTAGCAATAGAGCATCCAACGAGTCATTCATCCAAGACACATTCTGGTTGGTCGTGCTTCTTGTGCTGAATGACTTGGAATCATTGTTCGTCAACATCTGATCCGTGCCATCACTAGTCCTGGACGAAGTGCGATTCAGAAACACGGGCGACGTCACGACGGCACTGGCTGTTGTTGGTGTTGTTGTGTGCATGTTTGCAACTGCATTCACCGTTCCATTGCTTCGACACAGACCAGCATCTGACGATGACACGGCGCTTGTGGTCGTACTAGCAAGCTCACTGGACACGTCAGTGGCCTTGTTCGCTGCATCCAACAGAGGCTGCTTGGGCGTTGATTTGAATAATGCTGAGCTTTCAGATTTCTTTGGTGTCGTGCTGATGGGACGCTGCGTCTGTTCAGGACGAAACCTGCTGGTCGCTGTGTGGTGCACTCGATTTGATGCGTCTGACGTATCAGTTGAGTTTCGTTGTTGCTGTTTCACGAGGGCGGCCACAGCAGCCGCTCGTGTCGCACGCCGAATGTACGCCAGTGTGGGTGCACGCTTGCGGGGGCTGGCCATGTGCGGCGCTGGCTGGCGTTGGCGACGGCGACGTCTGCAGGCAAGCAAACATGATTGGTGGTCGCAGAATGTGCTCAACGCTGACCACAGTGCACTCTGCTGTGACACTCTGATGGTGCGCACCGCGGCACATTACACACTTGCATGCGTGTCTCTGTGCAACACAGTGCTGCGCTCTGACTAGCACTTCATGAAATATACTGCAGTTTATATTCACCATCCTCATTCCTCGGTTTACAAAGTGCTCATATCGGAGCCAACCAGTGCGCTGATTACGCAGCTCAGGCCAAGAAATGTTGCAGTAGAAACAAAGGCAAAAGCAAGGAACACCACAGCAGCTTTGCAGCACACACCTTTTAGGTGCCACTGAACGTGCTAATGCGAGCGTGTGCTGCGCGTCAACGCCGAGTTGCATCAGATTCGCTTGCAACAACGCAGCAGCACGCGACTGCACCAACGCTGCCGCCTCCATTGCGCTCATGTCCGGGTGGCCACACAGCCACGGCCGTTTACCGCTGGAGTCACCCGCGTTTCTGAGGCACAGATTGTTTACTGTGAAGTTTCAACACTTTTATTCACATGAAACCTAAAAGGGTTTGGAGTTGAAAATTCCTGTGACGACTTTGTTGACTGCATTGTTACAGTGAGACCGCGAATTTCGAAGCACACGAAGACGCACTGTTGAAACGGGACAGCTTTCTGCAGGACGGCACAGATTAGCGGCAGCTGAGCGCCAGCGACACTGGCGAGCGTTTTCAAGTCTGCCGCATGGAAGCAACGCGCACGCGAGCCGTCGACGCCGTCGATCTGCACGAGCTCCGTCAGATCACGGCGGACACCTGACACGAAGCAACATCAGCAACTTCTCACATACACGGTCGCTCTCTGCTTTTTGGTTCTGCCAACATCAGACACAGAGGTAGGACAACACAGTGGGCCACTGGCAGTTTGCAATGGCAAAGCAGCGTTGCACGAGAGACGCACCAAATGCGAGACGCTCCGCAAAGCCGCCCAACAACTGACGCAGGTGTATCCAACCGAGACGTTCGCACAACGTCACAACCATGCCTGCAACAACAACTGACGCTTGCCACAAGCTGTGTCGCTGCCAGCGACGTGCCAGTCAACGGAGCAACAAACCAGCAAACGAGGACGCCTGCTGCTGCAGAATCTGCAGGAATCCCCGTGTACAGCCGTACTTCACAGCCGCATCCCTCAGCGGCATTTCGTTGCAAATGTCGTGCAACGCCAGTGCTGTGTAGAAGCGCATGTGCACCTGCACAGAAACAGCGTCTTGCGTTTGAAAGCACATTTGTTGAAGAAACATGTGCATCGATGGTGTGTTTGCTTGTCTCGTGCACGCCACGAACTTTATGCCACCTTGTGTGTAGCATTAGCGCACAAAAATATGCCTGATTCAAGAAACTGAATTCACGCACACGAGTGCATTGCAGCCAACCAATTAGCGAACACTACTTCTACTTTGAAACTCCAGCTGTTATCATGTTTTTGAATTCTGCGACTCGATGCGTTTGCAGACGTAGACACGAAACCAGTTTCAATCTTTGTGTGACCATTCAAAATAGCCTAATTGTCCCGGCCCTATTTGGATAAAAGCCCGTTTATGCCTGTGCGCATACGGCACTGCACGGCACGTCACTTTAGGTCTCGCGCTACTGCATACTGCCGTTCCAACCTGACGTACGTCTGCATACGTCAGGTATAAACGGGCCTTTACTTTACCAATTTTGAATTCCCGCATCATGCATGCAACTGCCTGCTCACCTATCTATGCGCGCATTTAAGCTCGCAACCAAAATAAAAGATGCTGCTCTTACACCCCCTAACCGCGTGTTGTCTATCAGTGTCAGTTGGCCGCCGCAGGCCACCGGCATTATTTGCCTGATGTGACTTGAGCACGATATATCGTTCACTGATGCCAACCCTGTCTCCCACTCGTTGCAAGTCAGTCGGCAGCGCACACCACAGGTTGTGGAAATGCTTCCAACTGAAATCGTAGCCCCAGTCGCCCATGTAGATTGGTGTCACCTGGACATGATATTATATCACGTTACTTTGATTGCATCGTAGAACGGAAAACCACAAAGAACACATCAAAGCATTGCCAACTATGAAGCGAAAATGTTGCAACTTCAAAACCAACCAATGGAGTCACTCGATTAGTAAAAGAATGGAACGAAAATGCAATCCTGTGCTGCTACAGCGATCCATGTCAGTCAAAACCGAAAAGCCAAACACTAACCAGAAACACGAGGTGCATCTCATTCTCGAGCACCATGGAGCGCCTTGCCCTGACCAAATCCTCGTACACCGCCAGCGTCTGCTCCGGTCCAAGTGCGGACGCCACGGCTGCTGAGCCGAGTTGCGTCGCTGAAACGCAGTCCTCTGAAAAGGTTGCACAAACATTCACATCATCAGTGAACATGCGCACACAAGCATACGACCAATAGAGCACAATACGGACACACCTACACAAGCTACACGTTGTCACTTTACACAGCAAGAATGGCACAACAGTGTGACCAACCATGAACGGACACGAAATCATGTTCAGCATAGTACTGCACACATTGCTGCATTGAGTCAGTGAGCACAGACTCGCTGGCTGCCATCGGCTGGTTTTCAGTCTGTTCTGATGCTGTTGCTGAGGTGCTGGCCGTGGCCGTGAGCTGTTTGCCCAACAGAGTGCACGACAAATAGTCGACCAACGCTTGCTTGCAGTTCGCTAGACCACCCACAATCGCCTGCGCAATGGAAAATACCGTAATCAGCACGAAACAGATTTGTGCCAAAGTGCTCGTTTGAAGAGCGTGCGTCGTGCACTCTGTTTTTAGGTAGCACAGTAATGGGGGGGGGTACAATTCCGGCCCGCTAATTCCGGCCTGAAAAGTTCTGGCCCGCTCATTCCGGCCCGAAGAATTCCGGCCCGAAGAACTCCGTCCCGGAGAATTCTGGCCCGAAGAATTCCGGCCCCGGAGAATTCCGGCTCGACGAATTTTCGCCAGCACGAACAATATCAAACCACACGAAGTGATTTTTGGTAATAAAATATCGATGTTCACATGTTACAGTGTATTTTCAATGATGTTTGGAAACTGATTTCAATTGACGTTGTTAATTGATTCTTTGGAAAGAGGAATCTTTTTTGAAAAATAATAAATAAAAAGATTTTTTATCACGAACCAGGATTTGTGAACCATCACTTATTAACTGATATTTGTTTGTGCTGTGTTTTGTCATTGTTTGTATTATTTTTGCAGAATTTGATTGGCGTGATCTTGCTGGCTCGTTTGCATTTTCATTATTTCAGACATGACTTTTTTGGTGCTTCAAAAAATGTCTTTTTCAGGCAAATTTCGCTGGGAGGGGTGTCAAGCAAATTTCGAGAGGGCACTCCTGCAGAAACACAAGTCATTATGTTGAACTTGCTAGAACAAAAATACAAACCTCAGGTATAACTCTGCACGGCTAACAAACCTTTAAACTAGCTGTATGAATTTATTTATTCACGTCATGAATAATTATAACCAATCGATATTTTATTACCAAAAAACACTTCGTGGTTTAATATTGTTCGTGCTGGCGAAAATTCGTCGGGCCGGAATTTTCCGGACCGGAATTCTTCGGGTCGGAATTCTTCTGGCCGGAATTCTTCTGGCCGGAATGAGCGGGCCGGAATTTCCCGTGCCGGAATAGTACACGAGCCCACAGTAATGTGCAGTCCCAAATACGCACACACACATTGCGTGTCAGGTGCGTATGTGTGCGTGAGTGGCACGTGTGTACAATCGAACTCTCAGTTATGGGCAATCAGCTGATTGGTTGAGATCACGGTATGCATGTTTTCTGTGCACGCATTAGTGTTGGGACGGAGTTTGGTTTATCCAGAAAACATGCATACCGTACTCCCAACCAATCAGCTGATTCCCTATAATTTAGAGTTTGACTGTACGTGTGTGTGCGTGAGCAGAGTCTTCAAAACACCTGTGAAAAGCATCGTGTCATTGTCAGTTTGCGCCGCCAGCTAACCTCCAGCAAAGCGCGTTTCATGCTACTGCCGAGTTGCTTTTGCTCGTCGACGAGTGTGCTTGTGATTGGTGCAATGTTGGCCGTCATCAAGTGCTGGCCTCGCTGCACCTCGTGCGACTTGCACATCAGAATGCTCTCGCCTGCGTCGCAACAACACAAAATCGTTCACGTGAACAGCTGAATCAACTGAAAGCTCACCTGCACACTTTGCATTGTGACAAACAAGAAACGCGCTGATTGGCGCCAGGGCAGCTTATTTGCACGCAAAGCAACCAACCAGCCAAAATGCCACAGCCACTACCCCACGTAGTGCGCAAAACGGCAGTTACAAACACACACCCAAAAACACCACTACAATTCACTTCAAAAAACTGGCAATGAAACTCAAATCTGACCGCCAGAGCACGAACCAGCGGTGTCAATTCCCTTTCGGCCAGCACGTCCGACCATTTGCTTATAGACAGCTGGCGTGAGACAAGGCCCGGCATTCGGTCTGGCCGGGTTGCCCCATGGCGAACGAATGATGACCCGTTTGGCAGGCAGGTTGACACCGGCTGAGAGCGTCGATGTGGCCACGACCACACGGATGCAACCGAGACGAAAGCCACGCTCCAGCTCGTCGCGCTCTTCCATGGTCAGACCTGCGCACGAGTCGCTACAAACATCAATCGATGACAAGCACAGTAACGCACACCACAGCAGTGTCGTGCTGTGCTACGCCACTAGCAGCAACAGCAGTACAACAACGTGCACGCGAGCCTTCGCGTTCTGGAGGCGCTCAAAGAATATTGCACAGATTGCAGTCTGGCTGACACTTAATGTGACACCTTTCCAAGGCGACGACAAAAATACAACACAAGCACAGAATAAACGGCTACAAACCAGCATGATGAAAGGCAACACCGAAATGCAACAAGCGAATCAACATCGACTCCGCGGTGGCGTTCGTTGCCTTGCGAAACTCGTCCACGTACGCTTGTTGTTTGCACTTGTCGAAGACGCCGCACAACTTTTGACCAATCAAATTTTCTGAAAAACAGTAGAATGTGCTCACAAAAATGACTTTCAAAACACACACAAAAGCACAACAAGTTTAAAACTGCAAGTGACCTTTATTGTTGCCGATTTGGTGGAATGCGCGTGCGATGTTCTCAGCGAGTTTCTCAGTCTGTTGGCGACTGGAGCAAAACAGCAGCACACCGTGACCGTCCAGCACTGTCTCAAGGCACAAGCTGAAGTGGCACAAACTGTGCATTTGACTGAACGTCACTCACAGCAACAAATGAAACTGTTTAAAAAATGACAAGCTAGAAATTCAAACTGCATACACGAACCCGATGACGTGATCGCTATCACCAGGCACTTTTATTTCGTCCGGCAAAAACCGAATCGGCTTTAGATGTGCGTCTTTCAATTGAGAGCCGACTAACAGCTGCTCGCAGAGTGGCACAGGACGGTAATTGGTGGTATAGAGTGCTGCATCGAGCCAATCAGCGAGCAGCTGCACATTCGACACCGTCGCACTCATGCCAACCACTTGCAGACGTTGCTCTCGAGTTCTGGCAACATGTTACGTTGCTTTTAGATCAATTATTAATAACTTTTATTTTGGTCCCGCGTCTCAATGCGCGCATAGATAGGAAAGCAGTCTCATGCACGACGCGGGAACTCAAAATTGGCGAAGGGATCCGAGTCCCCTAAATAAGGCCGGGTCACATAGGCTATTCTGAATTACCACATAAAGATTGAAACTAGTTTCCTTTCACGTCCACAACCGCATTGCGTGGCAGGTGTTAAAGAGAAGATAACACGAATTTCCCAGAACAACGAGCTGACTGTCAGTAACAGTACCCAGACTAGGGTTAGGGAAAAAAAAAAATCCGGATTTTTTTTTTTAAATTAAAAAAAAAATTTTTTTTTTTAAAAAAAAAATTTTTTTTTACAAGTTAGGTTTGTTCGAAGCGTCTCGTCGAGCTGAGTTCATCTAGACTATTTTCAGAACGATCCGGAAAACTATAAGAGCGAAAATCGTGTTTTATTGAAATTATGTCCATTTCATAGAGGGAAAGTTGCATTTTCAACAGTAAAACAGGACAATTTTCGACGTGTACTTGAATATTGAACCGTTCTTAGTTGTTCCTCTTTAGAAAATTACCAAAATTTGACTGTGTTCAAAAATTCCTGTTTGCTGTAGCTAAGTCGGCAACCCCTGTCGACCCGGTCGCCCCCCCCCCCAAGACACTTACTTTCAGGTTCAACCAGCTATGCTATCTGCCACATGGCGAGAGCCCACTCTTCAAATCATCGTATCGAAAACACGTACCATAATTTCGCGATCACGTTGCGGGCAACTGACAGACGCAAGTTTAGCTCAGCACGCAAGTTTTAACATGTGGCCATGTTATCGGGTATCTGAAAAACGGTCGTGTGATGTGGTATTAACCAACATCTCCGCTCCAATTGTTTAACAATATATCGCACAACTCCATTGTAGACCTATAACATACGCCAATCAACAAAATATCATGTTCATCTCATGGCCTACCGACTGAAAAAACATGTTCTAAGTTGCAAGAAAACGATTTCTGAAACGATATTTCAATTCAGTTAAGTCATTTCAACGCTAAAAATTGACTCTAGAAGTCATCCAAATCGAAAAACATGGAGTACGTCGGTCAAAATGACCAAATAATGACATGTACCTAAGCACACAAAGAAGTTGGGAAGAAAATTTGGTTTGAACTTTCAAAAAATTATGCCATAAATCGAATTTTCAGAGCAAAGTAGAAGAAAAATTTTTCAAATTTTTTTTTTTAAGTTTGAAAAAAAAAATCCAAATTTTTTTTTTTAAAAAAAAAACGAAAAAAAAAATAAAAAAAAAAATTTTTTTTTCAAAGCCCCTAACCCTAACCCAGACGCGTCTGAAGATAGTACTCTGTTATGATAAAGTAATGTTGCACAGTCACGAACACTGCAGTGTTACAGTTAGGGTTGTTAAACAAAAATAAAAATTTTTTTTTAAAAAAAAGTGATTAAAAAAAACAAAAATGCCGATTTTTTTTTAAAAAATTCGAAAAATTTTCCTCTAATATGCTCTGAAAACCTCAATTTTGGCACAATTTTTCTAAAGTTCAACAAAAATTTTCTTTGATTATACCTCGTAAAACCTTTAGCAGTCGATTTTGGGCCGTTTTACCGACTGATTTTAGGCTTCGACAACATCTGCGATGAAGTTTTTGAGCGTCCCAAAGCTTAGCCTACCATTTCCGATGCAGATAAGGTGACGATTCGCCTCGCAGAGCGTCCGATTGTGCTCGCTGCTCCGTTTGCAAGCGCTACGTTGTCTGGTTGCTGCTTCGTGTCGTGTCGTCGCGACACCATCAGAAGAATTGATCGAATTTCAAGGCGGTATGTTTGTCTTCACTTTAGCATTAGACTTCAAGTAGCGAGAGAGTGGCGATTTACTGGACTGGAGAACAACCAAGATTACAGGGAAAAGTATCACAATATGTAGGATACCACGCACAATTATACATAATTACAGCCAGATAATTACAATAATCGCCCATCATTAACTTCTCCCCATCAACGAAGAAAAAGAGGGAGAAGTCAAATCACAAAATCTCCCCATTTCAATCACAAATCATAGCCGTTTTTCTCATCTCATACGGCTTTTAACGGCATCACGGCCACATCACGGCTCCTCATCCTCGGCACACACTCGGCCGGAAACAATCCTGACCCAATTCATCGGCGCTGCGGCCTATCCCATCACAGCTCAATGCTCGGCGCTCGTTCGGCAGCCAGAAGCACGTTAAAATCGGCACCTTGGCTTCGTCGCAGTCCTCGCGACGCGTCGTCGCCCATTGGCTGACGTTCATCTCTCGGCACATCCTCGGCCGGATACTTGACTGCTGGTCGCTGCGCTGTTGATACGCCAAACTCCGCTGCGTGAACGGTTGTCTCCTTCTCGTCCATCGAACGTCCCAAGTGCTGCGAGCCATTTCCTCCGCGGTTGCTCGACTTACTGCACACGCTGCCATCACGCGGGTCAGCGACAAAACCATAACAGGCCATACGGGACAAAGTCGCGCCTTCCACGGCATAAAGCGACAATAAACAAGTCGTGCCCAAACAGGGTAAACACGACAATAAAGAGCAGCAGACGACCACAGAAGGCCGGTCATGATGACCGCCTGCCTACGTGCCACGCTCAACGGCGGGCTCACCACTTCAAGTAGCGAGGGAGTGGCGATTTACTGGACTGGAGAACAACCAAGATTACAGGGAAAAGTATCACAATATGTAGGATACCACGCACAATTATACATAATTACAGCCAGATAATTACAATAATCGCCCATCATTAACTTTAGCTTAGCTGGGGACAATTAGTGACGTTTTGGAGGTCAAAACACAAGAAGAGGCATGGTGACGGTTTGGAAAAGGGGTAATTGAGGTCACCAAAACAAAATCTGCAAAGTTCCGCCATACGGGAGTCATTCGGGAGGCGCTTGCATATCATATGTGGTTCTTCGGACTCCCTGATTGATTTAGCACAACTTTGATTTTTGAAATTTAAAAAAAAAAATTTTTTTTTAAAAACAAAAATGACGATTTTTGTTTTTTTAACAACCCTAGTTACAGTGCAGCAGTGCGCGTTTCTGTGTTGTAAGATATTTTACGGACAGTGCACTGTCTCAAAACTAGTACGTTAGCAATATATTTTTTTCACGTGTACCCACCTTGATAAGAATCGCAATTTTGTCAGCAACAGTTCTAACAAATAGCCACGAGATGGGTCGGCCACTGTGTGCAGTTCGTCGACGACTAATGCGCCTGAACACGCAGCATCACAAAAACACCAGAGAATCTTTATTTTTTCAAAGTTTGAATCAATTACCAATTTTGTCAATCTGATCTTCTTCTATCAAACGATTTATGAGACTATTTGCTTTTTCTAGTGTGCACACAGCAACATCCCAGCGATCGATGCCACCTCCAGGCGGTCCCAGCGTGCCCATGTAGCCCTCCACTCGGATTCCCGCGCGACGAAACGTTTTCTGAAAAAAAATTTTGTGATTTTGTTCAATTTGTCAACACTAAGACTGCCCGGACTGATGGAGTACGCTTCAAACAGCTGATGTTTTCATTTCAATTGAAAACAACACGTTGAAGAATAAGGCTGTGCCCTTAAATTCAAGGTTTAGTCATTCAGGCCAATGATGAGTTCGTCTTCACTTCCATTGTGCCTGCCTAGGGTTGACATAGCACATGGGAAATAAAAATCGGTTTTTTCGAGAAAAAAAACGAACACGTTTTTTTCTTGCGAGTATAAAAAACGGTTTTTTATCATGAAAATTTTTCAAACTTTTGATACTTCAAAACTATTAAGTGGATGATGTTTCAAAATTACATGTCGCAAAGCTGAAAAACGAAACTGTGTGAAAATGGATTTGTCAATTATCAGATTTACTTCCCTTGCAGCTTCAAATACCATTCAACTGTGTTTGTGATTTTCAATTGAAGAATCTAGCTTCTGGAAACTGGGTGTTGGGAAAACATGGGAAATAAAACGGTTTTGAAACGGAAATGAAACCGGTTTTTTTACCAACCCTAATTGTGGCTATCTTGCTTGCTTACAGACAAAACTTGCAAAACAATGTCCGTGCCTGAAGTGACAGCATTTTTTCGCGTGCCAACGAAACGAACGGAACGATGATCAGCGCCTTGCAGCGAGCTTCGAGTACTCGCTTAAGAATGAGCAGCTCAGCTACCAACGTTTTGCCTGCACTTGTTGGTGCCGAATAAACAAGATTACGCTGCATGTCAAGCACGCCCGGCTGAAATATAGTGCACAAAAGTAACATTTACTTACAATTCGTGGCCCAATGCACAATAAACGGGCCATGAAAACACAAACCCAATGACCAACACAACATCGAATGCTTTGAGAAGTGGAGATCGCACGTGCTGGCTGGTGGGTAACAGTAAAATGCGCGTGTCTTGTCTTGGCTACTTCTGCCGCCCTTGGGCTGAGTTTAGCTCAGCCTTGCCGCCTTTCACTTTTAAAATTTCTTAAAAACAACAACGTAAACCCAGAAGACAACAAACGCAGAGTAACAGACCTGCATGAGGCACTCGGCTTGCCATTTGAACAACTCCGTGACGCCCTGTGCCGCATAGCAACTGCGAATTTGGTCTGAAAGACCCCAATCGGCAAGACTCAAACACAATTCTTGATAATTGTCGTCTTCCATTCGTTTCATCTCCAGCTCGTTCGGGGAGGCGTTTGCACATTAAATATGGTTTGTTCGTTTGTTCTTCTGACTCCCTGATTGAATTGGTACAACCTTGAATTTACATTTTTTTCAAAACGGATTTTTTTAAAAAGACGATTAAAACTCCCTCCTCGCTTTCCCTCCCTCCCCACCCAACTAAAAGAAACCGACACAGACATTTGATTTGAACTTCGCGCGCTCGGTACAGTTAGGTTGGCCTGGCTAGAGATGTCAAGAAAAAAAAATTTTCTATTTTTTTCTTTTAAAAAAAAAATTTTTTTTTAAATTTTTTTTTTAAAGTGAAAGTTGTTCAGAATTTTTCAGGGAGTCCGAATATCACCATCTGAGGAGCCACCGACTTACCATATGACCCCCACTCATATGGGAGGAGGGTGAAAATTTCAGACTTGGTTTCGGCGACCCCATTTTTCCACCGACGACATCACGTCTCGTGTTTTGCCTCTCAATTCACCTCAAATAACATGGAAACAAGTTCCACAACAAACCGGTGTGATCATGCTGACGACACGAGGCGAAACAGCAACGAGCAACCAACGAAGTTACGCTTGCAGTGGCAGACAGTGCAATTTCCACCTTTCGAGATCCTGAAAAACGATGCGTAAATGTGAGTTCTCTGCTTCTATCTCACCTTAGCGCTAGCGGCATCGGAATTTGTTGAACTAGCCTTTGCGACGCTCAAGTACTTCAATGCGCGAGTCGATCATCACTCACCAAGGCTGAAAACAGTCGATAAATCAATCCAGAATACCACCTGCAGCGTTGAAGACTAAGTGACAAGGTAAAGTCAAAGAAAATTTTTGTTGAACTTTCGAAAAATTATGCCAAAAACGGCATTTTCAGGGCACATTAAAGAAAAAATTTCAAAAATTTTTAATAAAAAAATAAAAATAAAATGCTCATTTTTTTTACTTTTTTTAAAAAAAATTAAAAAAAAAATTTTTTTTTGACCCTTACATCTCCAGGCCTGGCCCTACTGTGGTTGTTAAACAAAAATCAAATTTTTTTAAAAGTGATTTAAAAAAAACAAAAATGCCGATTTTTTTAATTTGAAAAATTTTCTTCTTATATGCTCTGAAAACCTCAATTTTGGCACAGAAAATTTTTGTTGAACTTTCGAAAAATTGTGCCAAAATTGAGGTTTTCAGACCATATTAAAAGAAAAATTTTCGGTTTTTTTTAGCATTTTTTAATAACTTTTTTTAAATCCGATTTTTGTTTAACAACTCTTGTTGCACGGCGCAAGCAAGCAAAGCCAAAGGCACAGTGTATTTGTATTATTCAACAACACAAAACAACAATGGCGGCTGCTGCAGCGTCGGCGACGTCAGCTTCGACAAAAGCGGCTTCTGCATCTGCTCGTCGCAAAGATGTCAGTGATATTTGTTGTGTTTTGTTGTGATTTTGTGAATGTTTTTGAGTGTTTTAACTGAGCAGCAATGTTTTAACAGAAAACTGAGCACGTTTCGGTGTATTAGTTTGTTCAAACAAAATTCATCCACCACAACACATTAGTATCCATCCACGCCACCACATTCGTTTGCCATGATCCAGGTGATGCTTGGCGAACTCCCCGCTGATTTCTTGCGCGTCGGCACTGCGCCGTCGTCTAGCGTAGCGGCGGACTCTGATTCGAACGCACAGATTCAGGTGAGGTCTCGGTTCCAGCAGCATTAACGATGGGGGCATATAAATGAAACGTAGTCTGTCAACACAAATGCAGGCCGATGCCGAAGCGGCGTTGGCGTTGCAGATGCGTTTGAACGGGCAGCAGGCGACTGCGTCCTATTTTTCGTCGGCGTTTGTGCCGCCGAACACGCGTGGCATGTTGATTGTGACGATTGTGGAGGTGAGCGAGCTGGCAACCACTGTCTTCTCTGACTAGTGTTGTTCCGAAACTTTTCTCAATTCTCGGCTTGTCTCTTGGTCCAATTATGGCTTCTCGAGTCTCGTCTCGTATCGACAAATAAACAAAAACGCTGTCTCGTTTTGACGAATCGTGTATCGGAACACAACCAGTTCACAAGACAATGCAAACACTGTACTCCACTCTCTTATGCGCTGTGTGACCTCAGTTTGTTTGGGTCACAGGCTCGTTTAACGAAAAATTACGGTCTCGTACGCATGGACCCGTACTGCCGAATGCGCATTGGGACGACCGTCTTTGAGACGCCGACCGACGTGAACGGCAGCAAGACGCCAAAGTGGAATCGCTCCGTGCAGGTGTACGTTTGCATCGCCTTGTTGTGCTTGTTGATTTCATGTGTTTCATTTGAATGATAAAAGAATTCAAATTGCATGTTTTTGGATGCAAAAAAAACTCGCTTCACTATTGGACCAACCAGCTTGATGCAATATCCAACCAATCAATATGCCGATATTCAAAATGTTATATGTGAATGTTTCACAGGTTGACTGTGACTGCATATATTCCCAAGTGTTTCCCGACATCGCTGTATTGAAGCTTGCGACAGCACGGTTTGTGTTTGTTTGCAGCTACCTGTTGGAGGGCATCGATTCCATTTACATTGAGCTCTTTGACGAACGTGCGTTCACGATGGATGAGCGCATCGCGTGGGCGTACATTGCCGTTCCCAAGGACTTCAACAACGAACTGATCGATGATTGGTACGTCAATCGAATGTGGTCGCTTCGTAAAGACGTCAAAACTGAATAAAATCTGGTTTTCTTTCACGTTGCAGGTACGCATTGTCCGGTCCACAAGGCGAAGAGAAAGAAGGCATGATCAATCTGGTGATGAAGTTCACGCCAGTGAATGCGCAGCCTGCACCGTATGTTCCCGTGCAACAAGCACAAGAGAGCGAGCAGCAGACCGCACCGGCAACTGGTAATATCACCGCGCGTGCTCAGAAAAAAACTAAATATTGTTTTTTTTGTTTAATCTGAATTCGCCAATTACGGCATTCAACCGGGCCGAGCGAACATCAATGTGGTCAAATTGAAATTGCTGTCAAAATTATGCCATTTGTGTATATTATAAAGCAACCTTAATCTGGCACCGCTGCTTGGCATCAAGATATAGAATAGAGCCCATCATTTGACCAACCCAATTCAAAAGCAGCCCATTTAGTACTGGTGTTCGCGAGATTTAAAGATTTTTAGATTAGATTTAGATAAAACGCGATCACCATTCAGTGGCTTGAATCAATGTCCGCCATCTAGTGATGACTTCGTGAACACGTGACAGGCGTGCACGCTGCGGCTGCAGCGGCCGACCGCCCGCCGGGTGCGTTGTTCACGCAGCAGGACGTGAGCGACTTGCGTGAGATCTTCCCGAACGTCGCTGAGGATGTGGTGGTCAGTGTGCTCGAGGAGAACGGCGGCAACAAGGATGCTGCTATCAACGGACTGCTCGCGATCACCTCGGATTGAAGTACTGAACGCAGTTGATCAATATTATTTGTTGCGGAAAGTGGGAAAAATCTGGTGGTTTTTGTTCTATTTATTCCTTCATATATCACAGATAAGGCTCTTCGAGTTTATTTCGCGCTTTTGCTCCTGCTGTATCGGATGCTTTGTCGGGGAAGCTTGCGTGATATTGAGGTTGTTTGAGCTTGGTATTTCAGTCGTTTGGGACATTGCATTGGGCTAATCACTGCAATTGTTGTTCGTATATTTGGTTTTTGTCGTTTACAATCGAAAGCACCTTATGGAATTGTGCGTGAAACCGATCAACAGTTGTCCTACTGTTGGTATACCGGTGGCTATTTCTTTGACTTGGATGGTCTTTTTTGCTGTGTTTTCGAATTTAGTTTTTATTTGATCGATGTTCATTGTGATGTCAAGTCAAGCCAAGCCTGTCGCTTTTCGCTTTATTATTTCAAAAGGAACAAAGCTATTTCGTGTTGTTATTCAATCATTGTTCAGTCACAATTTTGAAAAACTATTTTATGACATTCTCGAAAAACAGATGTTCATGTACCGGAGAAATGGAAAAATGTTACATCGAAATAAGAAAAAACACTTAACATGTAACCAAGAAATTTGATCAGAAGCGACAGCAGTCTTTGTTCCTTCCAAGTGTGTTCTTTTACTGACATTTAGAAATTGCGGAACGAAAACTGCCCCCGGCCTCAACTGAACTGCAGTAACGTTTAAAAACTAATTCTGGAACTTGATATGAAACGATGTTGGAAAGTTACTTCGAAAACAGACATAACATAACGGCATAATTAAAACTGATCACCACAAATCTTCCGATTAGTGAAAAAACAACAACAAAACAACATGCAATCACTTGCTGCTGGTGTACTTGGTGACAGCCTTCGTGCCCTCGGACACTGCGTGTTTCGCCAGCTCACCCGGCAGCAGCAGGCGCACGGCCGTCTGAAAGTTCAAGCGTAGCAATCACGACCTCCAGTGCCCCGTTTGCCTTTCCGACAGCCCGCTTAGATCGTGTGAACGTTATACAACATTCAAAACGCTTACACGCCTTATCCATGTTTGTTGTCACAGTCACATGCAAACGACAGTTCGTAGAGGCAGACGTTTCAAGACAAGACAACCCCAATGCAAATTCGCAACGAACGAACCTGAATCTCACGCGACGAGATGGTGCTCTTTTTGTTGTAGTGCGCCAGGCGTGCGGCCTCGGAGGCAATGCGCTCGAACAGGTCGTTCACGAACGAATTCATGATCGACATCGCCTTCGAGCTGACGCCTGTGTCCGGGTGCACCTGAAGACAAAAACAAAACACAAAAATGCTTTGCTACGATTTCCAAAAAAATCGCCTTGATTGTAAATCAGGATAAGATTCATTTGAAAATTTAGTTTATACACAGCATCAAGGTTCTCTCAATCACCACAACAATCAAAACACCACAGCACTCATCACAGACCTGTTTCAGCACTTTGTAGATGTATGACGAGTACGACTGCTTTGCCTTGCGACGACGCTTCTTGTCCGTGCCACCACGCGCCACTTTCTGCGACTTTGCGGCCTTCTTCGCACCCTTGGCTGACGGTTTCGGCGGCATGGTCGTGAATTCACGATTCAAAACAGAACAACACGCAAGATGAACGTTGCACAAGCTCCCAAAAGAGGACAAACAGATACGAAATTGCTCTCAAAAAACACAGACGCACAATGAATAGTGCAGTCACAAACGCACGCTTATGTGTATTTTAATGCGGCCGCGTTGCCTAGTCGACAGAGTCGTACAAATCGTGTGTTGTTTGTGTGCTGTGCGTACAGACGCAAAAGTACAAACCTATACACTCGCGTGCGTATTCAGTTCATTGTGCACACACTGAAGAGACATCAACAATTGTGTGTGTGCTGTGTGTGCTTGCACGTTTTATTCCATCGATTTTTCGGTCGGGCAAAATTATCAAAGTCAAAGCAAAAAATGATGCATATTTTTGGCAATTTCTTTTGTTTTGGAGGTGGGCTATTTTTGAAATCGTGCAACAAATTTTGGCAACATAACGTAAGTTTGGTACAACCGGATCAATTGAATTCACTCCAAAAAGTGTGCATTTTTTCTGATCCTCGAATGAAAGTGTGCGCAATGAAAGTGCGTGTATTTTCACTTCATTTTGATAACAACACCAACAGTTTCAATCACAGCGCTCTTATAAGAGGTTTCACTTCTAAACTATCTCTCACAAACTAAGTTTTGAGGGGTAGGTCCTTCCATGCTGGCGACAAATCGCCATGATCTGGGGTAGGGTTGGCACAGGAAAAAAACCGGTTTCTTTTCCGTTTTAAAACCGGTTTTTTTTCAGTTTTTTTTCTTGAAAAAATAAAGAACCGGTTTTTTACCTTTAAAATTTTCAAGCTTCGTGGTCAAAAATCACAATTCTTCGTTTGATTGATAAAATGTAAAATTATATTTTTGAAAAAACGGTGCAGTGAAGTGGTGAAGCATCATTTTGCAGAAGCTTTTGTAGCAAGGGTCAAGTGAAATACGATGAAGACAAGGTGACTGCTGAACTAAGTGCAGAAGCAGACTGAATGACGACGTTGTCGATTTGCAAAGGGTAACTGATGAAATGTTATTTTTCGAACGCAATCCGCTACCGGTTTCACTTTGCAGTTCTGCAAATCTCGCCCCCTAATCGAGGTCAACTATCCGGTCTCCTTTTAACCGTCCCTCCCCGCTCCCCACACCTACACGGTCACTGCCCAGTCTTTGTTTTCAATTTATTGAACGTGCTGCCCTGGAAACGAGCAAAAGCGAAATTGGTTTGATTTGAAACAAAAAATTGGGTAGCATTGGGTGGCAAAAATAGCAAATTAGGTCGGCTGTATGCCCGAAAACAGCGTTTTACGCTGCTCAAAATCACTAATTTTCATGTATTTTCTATTTTGAGTTCAAGATGCTAAGTTCTGGAAAGTTTAGGAGCTGGGAAGCATTCGGTTTTTTATGGTTTTAAAACGGTTTTAAAACGGAAAAGAAACCGGTTTTTTACCAACCCTAATCTGGGGGTCAAAATATGACACCGTCTTGAACAATACAACAGTTCAAACCCATGACATACACATACTTTTGGTCCTCACTCACCGAGAAGGAAAGAAATTGAATAGAAGCTGGGTTTTATTGCCACCGTGTGTTTTTGCAGCTTGCTTTGTTGACGGTTGTCTGATAAAAAAATCTGATAAAGAGTTTATGATGGTGCAAAACGAGTGGGATTGTTTATTTGTTTTCTATTTTTGAGTTTAGACGCTAGCGATTCGAAAAAAGCAACTCCAAGCTTGCAGATTAAAAACAACAATGATTTCGTGGTGATAACGGTGTTTTTTGAGCAGCAAATATGGAGAGACATCAGGCAATTCCGTGTCGAAAAAAAAACGCTCTTTGCTCAACATTGTATTTGTATCTCAACTTTTTGTTTTCTTTCTCTTTTCATTTCAAAGTATCATTGTAAGCTACAGCTTTTGTCGCTGAAAATCGCATTGAAGAGGTCTGTCTTCATTCCTTTGCAATGATGAAGGCTGACAAAACTGGATTCAAAGTTTAGTGAGAGTATCCGTCCTTTGACTTTTTTTCTCATTTCTTTCAGCAGCCTGTGAAGTTTAGTTTCAACAATCTCTCTGTGCAAATTATCTTAGTTCAAGGTAACACTTGAATTACTTTTTTGTTTGATTTTTGACTATGGCCTATTTTTTTAAACATGTCCCACTGAAATGACGTCATGTGCCGCCAAACATGCGCTTGTCGTTCACAGCAAACCAGATTTTCCGTTTAGCCCATTTCTTCCCGTAAACAAATGGTAAATGTCGAATCAGTCACACCAAACTGAAATTTTAGTGCCGGTACTTTGACAAACGGGCGTTTTTAAATAAAATGACGTCACGTTAGTCCGGACACGTTTGAATAAATCCACAATAATCACTTGTATATCGCATATCAATATTTATTTAAATGAGTGGTGGATTATCACGTTGCTCGTGTTGAATAAAAATAAACCGAGACACTAAAAAATAATCAGACCTTAATAAAATTGCAGCCAGATTAGTTTCGCTTGATGGAAAATTCATTCATAGTCGCATCCATTCGAGTTTTCAGTCACGTTTTTTTAGTTTTATCTTGTAGTTTTTGTTATGAACGTTAAAATTATACAACTTTTTTTGGCTTTTTGACCTCACAATATTTTTAACCGCTGCACCATAGTGTCCATAAGTTGGGACATTCAAAATTACATTCTGGAAGATTTTTCACCCGTGTTTGAAAGCAAAACAAAAATGTGCAATTTTTGTTTTCGTTTAGTTACCGTTGTTTCATGCCGGCCGGCCACTTTCTACTTTTATTTTGTGCATGACTACTTTGCTTTCTTTTTCTTTTCTTTTTTTTTTTGGTGAACGGAGGGGGGGGTACAGGGTGGTGGGGGGAGGGGGAACAAACCCCCCCCGGGGGGGGCCCCTGGCGCCCCCCGGGGCCCACCCCAATGTCCACCCATTTTTTAAACAATTTTTTTCAAAAACACGAATTTTTGTTTAAAAACACAAATTATTCTTAAAACAGATTTTTTGGTCCCAGGCTAATAGCTATATAAAGTTATTAGCTTAAAACAACTATTTTAGCGATTTTTTAAATTAGTTTTTTAAAATTGGAAAAAAGGGGGGGGGTGGGGGGGGTCAGGGGGGGGGGCCGCGGCCCCGGGGGTACCCTCCTACCTAAAATGTCTGTCATCTTCGGACTGTTTGCAACCGCAGGCAGTCCTCACAAATCTGCAGCTTGTTTTATACCAGAGCATGATTTTTGCCACGGCCGAAAGGTTACAAACAACAACCATTGTTTCCAAACAAAATATTTTTCTCACAACAATTTATAAAAAAGGGCAGAGGTAATATCAGAGTGTATCAATCAACAAAAACAATAAAAATATTTTTGCCAAAACCAACTGAGAGCGGCGTGTACCAGGCCCTAAATTATGCAATTACCACTTTCTATTCATTGGATTTTTCATGAGACAAAACACCAAATCATCAGCAAAAATCATTAGGCCAATGAGTTTGGCCAATACATTTGAAGCGTGTCGCAATCATTCCTCAACCTCGACTCCATTTTTTATGAAGTTTGCGTAACATTTCGGCTCGTGAATTTATTGGCAATTCTTCCACGTGAACGTCATCTGGATTACATGTGCATTATTTTGTTTCTCAGATTGATGTGATCTGACCTTGCTCAACTTTTTGTTATACGTATCTTTCTTTCAGTTTCTTCAAATGAAAATGAAGCCAATTTCTTGTGGTATTAATAGATAGACATTTTGGTGGCGCCAAATTTTGATTCCACGGAAATGATGCAATTTTTGGCTTGTATATGTTTGTGTTTGTTTATACTGAATATTTTGATTGTATGTTCGGATTAATTGCGTTGGGGTCGTCAATGTATTGGCACATCTTTTTCAATATACAGTGGCGGGCCGAAGTTTGGTAACCTCAGCCTGCGCGGTATATAGCGCATTTTTTGGGTAGTTATAAGCAAAAAAGCAACACATTATGACTTTTGGTACGAGCCATGGTTTTGTTCATAAAAACAAAGCTTGTGTTCGGGAAGAAGCGCACAATGAAAGCACGCCACCACCCACCCACGCGCGTATGGTATTTTCAAAACTTTTGGCCGCCACTGTAGGCACTTCTTGCTTTGTATTTTCCCAGAATAGTCGTTTAAATTTTCCCACCCTGCTTTTTTTCTTGAAATTCTAAACATTTCACCGAACTAAATTGAGTCATTTATATGTACTTCAAAACAGCAAACTGGTTTATTGTGTTTGAAAAGGGTTTGACGCTGGTTGGGAAAAAAGCACATCGAACAAAAACCATTTTTCCTCAGCTGATCACAATGAGTTTGTTTATTTTTTACAAAAATATTTTCATAGCATCAAAGGCTATATGTTTTGTATTTTATGCTTTGATAATTTATTGTGCTGCACGAATTGTTGTTGAGCCACTTGTGAAATGGTTTCTGTTCAAAACGAATAGAATTTTGAGGTGGTGATCAATTTTAAAACGAAAAAAATATTGTTGCTACATATGTATTCCACATCGTGTGAACGAAGGGCTTAAAGAAATCTCGGATTTGAAAAACACTTAGATTTACACAAAAATTACTCAACGCGTGGGATAATGTGTCCAACACTTGTGTCCAGCGTTCAACTGGATCAAACTAACGGTCAACCATGACGTAAGTATACATTTGTATTCCCTGTTTTTTTAATACTTGAAGCATATCCTCACCGATTCCGGAAACCCGAGGGTGCAAAACTCCGGTGGGTTTGGGGAATGGATGGTGTGGCGTACCATCCCCGTGGAACCAATACCCTTGCCACGTGAGAGCGTTTAAGCCCCGCTCTGTCCTGGTGGGGCACCAGTGATCTTTTTGATTTCGATTTCGGTTGTCCTGCAGTCGCTATAGGCATTGAAAGTTTTGGAACTGTTGGAACTTGCAACATTTTTGAGACTGTTCGGTCCGGCGACTTGTCGAACTGACGAGCCCGGGGACCGATGTCGCGCGGTCTTCGCATACCGGGCGTGTGTCCAGTGTCCAGCCCTCGCAGGGTCAGTCCGCAACCCACAAAGCAAAAACTGACGTTCCGTTGTTTGTTTTTTGTGACTTTTGATGCAATCCTCGTTTTTGGTACGTTGCATGGCTTCACGTTACGCTGCAGAATCCACAATCCACCCTGGTGTGCATGGCGCGTGCATTTTTACAATTTGTCCTGACCAAACTGATATATTTGCAAATAAAATTCAGTCTCCAGTTGTAAGTTGCAATGTTTCGGTGACCACAGGTCGAGACGGCGGACTGCTCACTGTGCACAGCTCATTGTTTATCTTGGGGCAGCAATAACTTAATGCTGTGTAGTCAATATCAGTTTCTTAATGGCATCTCCGTGCCACGCGTTCTTTGTTTCTTGTTCAGTTTGTTTACTTTTCCTCGTACTTTCAATTGAAAAAATATTACAATTTGCACTGAATGACTCCATATTTCTTCCGCTATTTCTTCGAGAAGATTTCTTTTGCGCGTGTCACTTTCACAATCGACGATCGGCTGATTTTAAGAGATATTTTTTTCAAAGACGTCTGATTTTTTCAAGAACCTTAGCACCTGAATTTGCGCAGCTTGCCTGGCAGGCAGTTTTGTCTCTTCACTCATTTTTTATGTTTACTTTGTTTCTTTTCACCATGGTTTTCATTTCACTGCTACTGGCTTTTACCAGTCAATTGAACAATGTATTTTACGGGTATTGTGGTTGAAAAAAAACAAGTAAATAAACACGAAAACAATATGGTATCGATTTTGCAAACTTTTGCAAGTGCCATTTCAGGTCCGTTTTTGAACAGAAAACAATCAGCCTAGTTGTTCAAAACAGTGTTTGTTCATAATAAGCCCTAGTCTTCGGAATAAGAGAC